>JZKD02S0204860.1:0-11997 GCA_000966675.3 Picea glauca
ATCAATCTCAAAAGGCCTTACATTCTAATTAAACCATGCTTGTTGAATGTTGTTCACATTTCATGACTTTCAAGTAAACAATCATCATCTCTTCCAAAATACTTAGCTCGATACCTTATTTTCTCATTTTATTGAGTGTAGGTACCACCAAATAGGTACCTATCAGATCTATATTCCTCGACTGAGGATCAAGATATACTAGGAGAGGTTGAAAGTGAGACATATTGTACTAGATCTAACAGTTCTAGATCAACTAGAGATGAAAATGTATGGAGAATATTTCGTAGACGCATGGAATGTTTTATTTCCAAAGGAGGGTCATGTGATTATGATGATGCGAGAATAGGTGACATTGAGTTTACCTTGAGGTATATAAATCTAGTGCAACCATGGGTACCTAAGGAGATACCTCAATTGGACACATATTTCTTCATCAATGGGAGGATGTATCACATTGCTCAATCATCCTTATATGGATTGAGGCTATTTTCCATCGATGACATAAAGGTCAAATATGGCACTGTAACTAAATTGATGGAGTATGTCAGACCATGCTTCAAATACAATCACTGGTTGATGTTGGTTCAATATACACGAAGTATGCAGATATGTGGAGTTGCTTCAAATTATATACAACTAGTAGACAAAAATCAAAAGAAAGGGGTGGCTATGTATATTTATGGAAGGCCAAAAGCTTCCGAAAACATTGCAGGATTTATAAATAATACATGATTAGGGACAACAACTAAGCAATCAAATTTTATATTTGAGGGGCGTGAAGGAAATCGTATATTCGTATGTGCAACAAAATCAATAGTTGCAGGTGAAGAGTTGTTGATCGATTACAATTTGAATAAAATGAATGGAGGGGATGCTACTATGTGTGTAAATATCTTATATACCATTTAACTCAACCTTTGACCAGTCACTCTTATTATTTATTTTTTTGCATTAATTATCTTATATACCATTTAACTGAACCATTTACATTAATTGTCTTGCTTCCTGTATTGTGCCAAAGTGATCATGCCCGGATGCCTGCACGGTATGAAGGCAATTCTGAATAGTTAAAATTCGATGTAATAACAATTTTTTTTTATTATATAATAGTTGTTAATATGATTACAATATCTAATTTTTTTCAATGTTACAATTTTTT
Source organism: Picea glauca (assembly GCA_000966675.3). Lineage (NCBI taxonomy): Eukaryota > Viridiplantae > Streptophyta > Pinopsida > Pinales > Pinaceae > Picea > Picea glauca. The sequence continues at coordinate 1,160 of JZKD02S0204860.1, forward strand.
TCATAAATTTTATTGATTGATTTATTGTGTCAGGGTGACTGTGGAAAGTCACTTGCAGATACATCCGTTCAGGGAAACCATGGAAATTCACTTCCAACTACATTTGTCCAGGGTGACCATGGAAAGTCACATGCTATGCCGCATCATGTAAATGTTAATAGTAACTAAATATGATTACAATAACTAAATTTCTTTAATGTTAAAATTATTTTAATTTTATTGTTTGATGTTTGTAGTCCACACTCGATGTGGATGATGAGGTGATTGAGGAAGAAATTTTTTATTCAAAAAATCCAATGGAAAATGTTAGAAAGGCCTTGAAAAGGGAAAACATATAATTACTTGGTTTGATTAGCAGAAGACCCATGGCGGAGGAGATCAACGCAAGAATTAATGGGATGAAAGCTCAAATACATTCTTATGGGGTAAGTGCCATCTTTACATAATTTAATCAACTATGACATATATTCATTTATGATTTTTAGTTATATATTTTTTATATGATCTCATAAATTCAAGTGTTCCTTTTGTAGGATTTTTTAAAACCCGAGAGTGGACAACCTACAAAGACCATTATTGGTAGCAGTGATGCTTCAGTGCATCCACAACACTGACATAACATAACGATGAGACTTTTTGACTCTCCTGAGGTTGGCCTTGAATCAAATGATGAACATACTTATTTTGAGTAGCATGACATGCCCAAGAAGGGTCATACAAACATTGGGACTCCGCATGATGTTGGAGATGAACCTAGTGTCGATTGCGAGGAATCTTATCTTGGAGAAAAACGAGTAAAAACCACGGGATCATTAGATGTCACCTTTCTAGTGGATGACGACTCTGTTCCAATAAATATACAAAATATTGTAGGTATTTATTAATTAATTGATTGATTTTTATCATGTAATGGAAAATCATATATGTCGAAATTATTTTAAATTAATGATCATAATGTTTTAGTAGGAAATAATGTATTCTATAGGAACTTGAATGAAAAGGAATTGGATCTTTTTGGCCCCACCATTCACACAAGGTGGAATGGACAAGATAGAAATTTGAAAGATGAATTGATAATCCATATGGTAAGCTTGTTTGGAAATACATTCAAAAAAAAAGTGGTCACCCATTTAGCTGGCGAGAGTTTGAAATATACCAGGGTCCAGTATAGGAAAAGATTGGAAGAAAACCTCAAGTATGAGTGCCCTCCCATGGTTTGGAAGAAAGAGTGGAAGGAACTGATAGAGGATGCAAAGGATAATTTTCTAAAAATACAAGGAAAATAACCATGACCCGGTAAAACAAGGTACGCCACATATCATATTTTTAGTGAAATATGCTCAATTTTGTTTTTTAAATAACAATTGTGACATATAACATATTTCAAAATTTTTATAGGCTGAATGACACCTCCAAAGAAACAAAGGATAGAATGGAAAAACACAGGAAACATAAACTGGGCCAGGGTGGATATAGAAAAATAAGAGCACAAATTGTAAGAAATAAATGATTAATTTTGGAGAATATTTATTTAACAGTAGCAAACAAATAACTGTTTTATTATAAGAAATTTTAATGATGTTATTCATTGCATGGAAATATGTTCAAATCCAATGCCACCGAGGAAGACCTAAAGCTTCGTTTCAAGTTTGGTTTTCAAAGTGTGGTTGAATATTGAAAAAGATTGGGGTAGACAACAATCTCCCCAATTATGCAAATGCAGGTAAATAGAATCAATAAGGCCATCATTTTAGTATACTTGTAAAATCTATTCATGATTGATTATATCACCAATAACTAAACGTTTATGTTTGTTTTAAGTAGGAGAGAAACCGAAGCAGTGAGGGTAGCGGTACTCATGAACAACTACTAGTTGATAGTGGGGAGGGCCTGTCGCATGATATTGGGGAGCATACTAGCCATTCAAGTATGTATGCTTTAGAAATAGAAGTATGTATTATGATTATAGATATTTATTTGTTGACATATACTTATAAAGTTTCTTCTTTCAATGGAAGAGAATGTACCTCATGAGGGTGAACTACAAGAGGAATAAACAATGAAAGCAATGAACACACCATTTGTCATGGCTAGATAGACAGGTAAAGAGAAATATTGTATTGTTATTCAAATTAATGAAATAGTTCTTTCAATAATATTTTAGCATATCAATATGACCATTTTTGTTGTTGCAGCTGATGCCCATTTACAACTTCCTCCATGACTTGCTCATCGAAGTACCTGAAGTATGGTACACAAGGGCATGAAAACACAATCAACACAACTAGGACAATGCACAAGAAATACGTTGACAAATGAGGATGATGATATCCCACTCGTGGGTTAAAAAAAACCGGATTGTATAAATTTATGACTTGTATTTTGATCACTATCATTATTAATATGAATGAATATTTATATGACTTGCCTCCTTATGCATGAATGTTTATATGTTTATATGTCTTGATGACTTTCCTACTTATGCATGAATGTTTATATGTTTTATATGTAAAATAAATCATTTATTGGGTATGGGGAATTGAGAGAAATGTGACGGGGGAGGGGAGGAGGGGCCATCTGAGTTTCCACCTTCATGTGGTTGGCCCTGTTCAGTAGAGAATAACCTATTCTCGAAACAAAGAGAAGCTCATTAAGGTATTCCACTTTAGTATTTCTAGAGTCTTTTACATGTTTAAATGCCTAGTTATTTTCTTATATATTATTTACTCATATAAAAGTTTTGTCTTTGATGATTTATGTAGGTCTTGGCAATGGAAATGCAACTCGTGGAAAAATCTTATCAAGCTGTATGGGCAGATGGACTCGACGAAAGGACATTGATAAAGTAAGGGTTTTGACGTGTTTTTTATAGTCTAGTTAGCCCATTGGTTTTATTCTATTAGTAATGGTAGGACTATGGTTTTATCCCATTAATTTTATTTTATTAAATGGTAGGCCCATGGAAACTCATCTGTCTTACCAAGACATATATTCATTGAAAAATAAGAAATGTGAAAGTATCTGCAATTGCTCTTGACCCGAGATCAAGATTCTCTAATGTGAATTCATTACCATGAAAAAATGGCTTTGTGCAAATCTGGTTTCACATCTCTAAATCATACTCAAACACAACATCTAAATCTAGAGAAAATATCTCTATGAGAAATAATGAGNTAGAGAATAACCTATTCTTGAAACAAAGAGAAGCTCATTAAGGTGTTCCACTTTAGTATTTCTAGAGTCTTTTAGATGTTTAAATGCCTGTTTATTTTCTTATATATTATTTACTCATATAAAAGTTTTGTCTTTGATGATTTATGTAGGTCTTGGCGATGGAAATGCAACTCGTGGAAAAATCTTATCAAGATGTATGGGCAGATGGACCCGACGAAAGGACATTGATAAAGTAAGGGTTTTGACATGTTTTTTATAGTCTAGTTAGCCCATTGGTTTTATTCTATTAGTAATGGTAGGACTATGGTTTTAGCCCATTAATTTTATTTTATTAAATGGTAGGCCTATGAAAACTCATCTATCTTACCAAGACATATATTCATTGAAAAATAAGAAATGTGAAAGTATCTGCAATTACTCTTGACCCGAGATCAAGATTCCCCAATGTGAATTCATTACCATGAAAAAATGGCTTTGTGCAAATTTGGTTTCACATCTCTAAATAATACTTAAACACAACATCTAAATCTAGAGAAAATATCTCTAGGAGAAATAATGAGAAATTAAAATCATGAGCGATGACATAAAATAACATGACAACAATATCAAAATGCCTTACATTCTAATTAAACCATGTTTGTTGAAAGAAGTTCATATTTTATGACTTTCAAGTAAATAATCATCAACTCTTCCAACCCTATACAGGGAGAAAAACCCCAACAAACAATATTCTTTTATTCCATTAGTAATGTATGATCACTTACAAATATTCCACCATGAAATTATTCTATTATGAGCTTGCCAAGACAACTTAGACCAGACTTTGTAACCTGTAACAAACTCAAAAACTTGCTGAAAAATACATTTGTTGTATAACAACACTATGGAAGAATTTGCATGATGCCTAAGTACTAAAATTCTGTCTTTTCTGGACTTATATAACTGCAAATATATATGTTGTTACTCAAAACCTGTATCAACTGATATTCGCAGCCTGTGTAAGATGATACTCACAGCCTGTGTATGCTGCAACTCACAACCTGCATGCTGCAACTCACAACTTGCATCAACTGATATTCATAGCCTATGTAAGCTAGAACTCACAACCTATATCAGATTATATTCACAGCCTATGTATGTTGCAACTTGCAGCCTGTATCAAATGATATTCACAACCTGTGTAAGCTACAACTCACAACCTATATCAACTGATATTCACAACTTGTGTAAGCTACAACTCACAACCTGTATCAACTGATATTTACAGCCTATGTAAGCTACAACTCCCAGCCTGTATTAGCTGATATTCACATCCTGTGTATGTTTCAACTCAGACCCTATGTAAGATACAACTCATAGTCTGTATTAGTTGATATTCACAACCTGTGTAAGATACAACTCGTAGCCTGTATCGACTGATATGCAAAGATGATTTTGTGTGTACTGAGTTGTAATATCATCAAGTATTTTCTCTTCTTCTAGGTCTACTTGGAAAACCATTCCTTTCTTCTTAATTTCAACTTGATTATGAAAATGATGATTACTGATAGGATTGCATAAATTGTTATCATTATTTCTATGATTGGATACATTGATATGATTATAAATCTTGTTATGATTAAGTGCTCTGATTGGATATGACCAATAGTCCTTTATTGACTGATATGCTTCCTCTTTATTGACTGATATGTTGCCTCTCTGTTAATTGATATACCAACACTGTCATGGAGAAACTTATCGCTGCCTTTGCTAGGCACCTATGCTGCAACTTGTCATGCATGCATGCCATGCATGCAACTTTACTTTTATAACTTGAGTTTAACAACTCATTCAACTTGACTCTTAACTTGACCTTTTACAACTTGAGTTTAACAACTCATTCAACTTGACTCTCAACTTGGAAATTCGAATTTCACTTCATGGTGGACAATGTTACACGTGCCAATGCACTAGATCAATACATTTACATCACTTGCAATATAAGGAATATTGTTTTTTTTTAGCTCATAGGAATTTTATGTTCAACCTAACTTTTGCTATATGCCTTGAATTTTTCTCATGGGTCACAAGGTTTGAATAGGCTCACAGAGGTTGTACGTTCCCCCTGAATTTTTCACTAGTCTGTCTATTCTCACAGAGGTTGTATGTTCCCCCTAACTTTTTCACTAGACTGTCCATGCTCACAGAGGTTGTACGTTCCCCATAAATTTTGCATTAGACTTACATCTTGACTTTTGTATTTGCCTTAGCTAGACTCACACAATCATATAACATCTTGTTCATCCTGAATTTTGGTTTGACTCATAGAGGTTGTACGTTCCCCCTGGAGTTTTTCAATACCTCACAAGACTGGTTGATTCTTGAAATCTCCCTAAATAGAATGGTAGGCCTATGGTTTTATCCCATTGGTTTTATTCTATTAAATGGTAGGCCTATGGAAACTCATCTATTTTACCAAGACAGATCTTCATTACAAAATAAGAAATGTGAAAGTCTCTTCAATTACTATTGACTTGAGATCAAGATTCTCCAATGTGAATTCATTACCATGAAGAAATGGCTTTGTGCAAATCTGGTTTCACATCTCTAAATATCCTCAAACATAACATCTAAATCTAGATAAAATCTCTCGATGAGAAATAATGAGAAATTAAAATCATGAGCGATGACATAAAATAACATGACATCAATCTCAAAAGGAACTACATTCTAATCAAACCATGATTGTTGAATGTAGTTCACATTTCATGACTTTCAAGTAAACAATCATCATCTCTTCTAGCCCTATACATGGAGAAAAAACCCAACAAATGATCTTCTTTTATTGCATTAGTAATGTATAATCACTTACAAATATTCCACCATGAAATTATTCTCTTAACAAGCTTGCTAATACAAATTAGAACAGACTGTGTAACCTGTAAAAGACTCATAAACTTGCTGATAAATATGTCTGTTGTATACCAACACTGTGGAAGAAATTGTGTGCTTCCTGAGTGATAAAATTCTGTCTTTTATGGACTGATATAACTGCTGATATATATGCTGCTATTCACAGTCTGTATCAACTGATATTCACATGTGTAAGATGATACTCACAACCTGTGTATGCTGCAACTCGCAACTTGAATTAGATGATATTCACAGCTTGTGTAAGCTACAACTCACAACCTATATTAACTGATATTCATAGCCTGTGTATGCTACAACTCACAACCTGTATCAACTGATATTCACATCTTGTGTAAGATGCAACTTGCAGCCTGTGTAAGCTTCAACTCACAGCCTGTATCAATTGATATTCACAGCTTGTGTAAGTTACAACTCACAACCTATATCAATTGATATTCATAGCCTGTGTAAGCTGCAACTCACAACCTGTATCAGTTGATATTCACAACCTATGTATGTTGCAACTTGTAGCCTGTATTAGCTAATATTCACAGCCTGTGTAAGATACAAATCACAGCCTGTATTAGATGATATTCACATCCTGTGTAAGATGCAACTCACATCCTGTATCGATTGATATGCAAAGTTGATTTTTTGTGTACTGAGTTGTAATATCATCAAGTATTTTCCCTTCTTCTAGGTCTACTTGGACAACCATGTCTTTCTTCTTATGTAAGATTTCAACTTGATTATGAAAATGCTGATTATTGATATGATTGCATACCTTGTTATTATTATTTCTATGATTGGGTACCTTCCTATGATTATTTCTATGATTATAAATCTTTTTATGATTAAGTGTTTTGATTGGATATGACCAATGGTACTTTTTTGACTGATAAGGTGCCTCTTTATTGAGTGATATGTTGCCTCTCTATTAAAGGATATACTGCCTCTCTATTAATTGATATACCAACACTTTCATGTAGAAACTTACCGCTTCCTTCGCTGGAAAACTATGCTACAACTCGTCATGCATGCATGCCATGCATGCAACTTGAATTTTACAACTTGAGTTTAACAACTCATTCAACTTGACTCTCAACTTGGAAATTCAAATTTCACTTCATGGTGGACAATTTTACACGTGCCACTGCACTATATCAATACATTTACATCACTTGCAATATAAGGAATATTGTTTGTTTCTAGCTCATAAGAATTTTACATTCAACCTAACGTTTTCTAGATGCCTTGAATTTTTCTTATGGCTTACAAGGCTTGACTAGGCTCACAGAGGTTGTGCACCCCCCTTGAATTTTTTGCTAGTTTGTCTATGCTCATAGAGGTTGTACATTCCCCTGACTTTTTCACTAGACTGTCTATGCTCACAGAGGTTGTACGTTCCCCCTGACTTTTTCATTAGACTTACATCTTGAATTTTGTCTTTGCCTTAACTAGACTCACAAGATCATACAGATCTCATTCATCCCGAATTTTGGTTTGACTCACAGAGGTTGTACCTTCCCCCTATCTTAGACTGGTTGATTATCCAAATATCCCTAGCTAGCATTTTTTTTTTCAACCTACAACCCTCGTTTATATATCGACGAATCATTGTGGAAAATATAACATTCTCGTGGAAAAAAATATTTTCATTTGTGTTTTTCCACGAATATTCATCTATCTAGCGATGAGTCATAGTGGAAAATATAGCATTCTTGTGGCAACAAAAATCTTTTCATTTGTGTTCTTCCATGAACACCCGTCTATACAGAGATGAAAAATCATGGCAACTATAACATTCTCATGGAAACAAAAACTTTCTATTTGTGTTTTGCCACAAACATTCGTCTATATAGCGACGAAACATCGTGGAAACTATAACATTCTTGTGGAAACAAAAACTTTCCATTTGTGTTTTTCCACAAACATTTGTCTATATAGCGACACACAATCATGGGAAATATAACATTATCATGGCAACACAAAACTTTTCATTTGTGTTTGTCCATGATTTTTTCGTTTATATAGAGATGACAAATTGTGGCAAATATAACATTCTCGTGGCAACACAGAATTTTCATTTGTGTTTTGCCACGATTTTTCGTGTATACAGAGACGCAAAATAGTGGAAAATATAACATTCTTGTGGCAACACAAACTTTTGATTTGTGTTTTGCCATGATTTTTCGTCTATACAACAACACACAATCGCGAAAAATATATCATTCTCGTGGAAACAAAAGAAAATGTTTGTCGCTATATAGACGAATGTTTGTAAAAAAAAAACTTGAAGAAATGCTCACCAAATTAATGACACGTGGCAACCATATTTCATGGATATTGCCACGATGATTTCTGGGTCGTCAATAGAGTGACGAAAAAAGATCCACAAAAAATAAGACCTGCTTTTGTAGCAAGTTCAACGAAAAAGTGTCGTAATAGAAACGAAAAAGCATGGAAAATTTGATCATATTTAGTAGTGGATCTAGAACAAACTACCCCACAATCAGGAACCACCATTGAAAAGGTGTAGGAAGTACAAAGAGAAATTTCAAATAATGAATTGAAAACAATAAGATTGGTGAGTAGACTCCAATTACCGACCCAAAAATAGAACAAGCTGTCAATCCAGGCTAGATTTCCAAACTCTTTGGATCATACCAAAACATGGTCATATCACAGATAAAATATGCAGTTGTAAAAGGGATACTTGAAGAACATATTGAGGAAAATTTTATTATTCATCAAAATCCAATTAGTGAGCCACCCTTTTCTCCAAACTGGGACAAGATTTTAGAATGTTGTGCTCTTTTCACCATAGAAAATGCTACACCATTGTCACCCGACCATAGGCACAAAGCCACCCCCGAGCACCTTAAACTTTGACAGAAAGAATGATTCCAAGAAGCCACACTATAACCAACAAATAACCAAGAGAGCACACCTTCTCCAAGGGTATCACATAAGATAAAGTACCAGAAAGATTGAAAAGGAGAAAAATGTACAACTGCATTAGCTACTGCTCCTCCTCCAAAATTGTGCACTGTTTCTGTGTGACCGAGAGTGTGTGAGTGAGTGAAATAATGAGACAAGATGTACTATATTTATACTAATTTGACCAGGTGAACAAGTGTCTCTTCAAGCAGGGTTGACCTTTCCTTTTCTTCATATAATACTTCAATATTACTTATTCTGCTGAGCTGACTTGCCTTTTAGGGTTTTCACACATATGTTTAGGGTTTCTCTTGCTTCCAAAATATTCTATACTAGTCAAAGGTTACACATGTAGGTTAATACCTCCTTCTAACACCAGAATTCACCCTTCAGAATGCAGGAAAGGCAAGCCCGATACCCATCAGAGTTTTATGTCATAGGTTGGTTATGAAGGATCAAATGGGCGTAGTCTCATGAAAGTATAGTCTTAACTTAGAAAACTATGATGACATACACAGATAGGTGAGCTCTTGATCTAACTTCAGTCAGTAATTTATAGGAAGGGTAAGTAGGAGGAACAACTTTGAGAAGAAAATTTAAAGGTCCACTATGAATGTTCGGTCTTCAAACAACCTAAGGAGGAAAAACCCAGAAAACAAGATCTTCTTGGATTCAGATCTTTAGGAAACTGAAAAAATTATGATAGCACTACAATCAAACATCCATTACAACACAGTCACAATAATCCATGTGAATCCTTCAATCATCAACATTCAGTATCAGATGCATAATAAGATGGATTAAGAAAAGATGAATTGGATTAAACAAGAAGTCTCAAATACAAATACATAACCATAAGCGAGAGGATTTACTAAAAATTTACAATACGGGAGCTTTGCTCTATCATCGACCATTACAAAATATAAAAACTGAGTATTTATACTAATTTTTTTTTCCCAAAAAAGGCGTTCTCTAGCTTCCATGGTGCAACGTCTTCTCAGTTAGATTGTGCAGGTATTCCTCTGTCAGATGCAAGCTCAGCTTGGTATGGGCTTGTAGGAAAAACCACTTGCAGGGGTACCATGAGCTGACATCTATGTTTTCCATGGCTGTCTCCTCCATGATTTTGATTTATTGGGTGAGATGAAGCTTCAACCACCTCCCCCCACTTTCATTAACTGCTTCATTGGGATCTGGACGAGGCTGAGTCGATTTGGTGTTTGGAAAATGCAGTGACCTCTTTCTACAACCAACATTGACGCTTCATCCCTTAGATCAACTCACGTGAACTAGAATCCTTTACTTTCATGTGACCTCAGGTCATGAACCAATGCTTATACCATATGATATTTATGGATTTCATGTTTCCGGGGGTGGGGGCGGCGTTATCTCGCATGGCCACAATCTCCCGATACCTGATATGCGAAATGGCCCTGCTCTTATCGATGGTCGGATATGTTATGAAACCGATGGTTGAGGCTCCTCACATGATCCAGGTGGATATCAGTGGCCACCCACCTTTTCCAATTGGCTTAAAACAATTTTCTGGCAATTTTGATAATTTACTATTTTTAGCAGGTTTTAACTTCTGGGGCCATTTTGAGGGCCTAAATGAAGGTTTTTCAAAATCTAAGTTCTCAATCATATTCAAAGTCATTATTGAACCCCCAAAATGAATCTCCTTGATGATACCTTTCCAACGAACTATCATACGCTGAAAACGAAGATCGTATGCAAAAGTTACGACCCCGGGAAGTTGATGTACTAACTTACCCAAACGGGGCCCACATGACTTTTGGCACTTCATCTCCTAGGGTTAGGTTTTTGGATGT
>JZKD02S0204860.1:12007-29669 GCA_000966675.3 Picea glauca
GTGCCGAAAATAATCCGGATCATCACGATGGGTGCTTTCTCCTTGGACCTGCTTCGATATGACCTCGGGCTGTGTCCATGGGCCGAAATCATGGGCATTTTGTGATTTCTCTTTTTCATGAGTTCGCGATGTGCTCCATGCTGAAACTTTCAAAACTCAAAATCACGATTTCTCTTATCTACTGCCACGCGCTCCTCTAGTTGGATAGTCCATATTATTCGGGAGTTCATGTTTTGCGAGTCCTCATAACTCTGTCTTCTTACTTTCCTGACTCATGAAATCACGAAAAGATGATCCAATGGTCCAGACTATTTCAAAATCTCGTGATTTGCAAAAATTTCTTGTGGCTCACTTCAAAACCCCTGAAACCCAATTCCATGAAATCGTTTAATCAATTGCCACCTACCCCCACTGGATCAGACAACTCCCATGAATCTCAAGTTTCAGGACTTCGACATTTTGACAATTGACACATCGGGACTCGGCATTTTGGGACTCTGATGAACAGTTTTAACCACCTATTTCCGCAGACCACCAATCTGTCCTACCTGCAAGGAATCTCCACCGTTGAAAAATAAGCTTGGATGCGACCGACGACCTTGGATAAAACACATTTGTGGGTTTTTTAAAACCCCTTCTTTTGCATCTAGTCACCCAATGGCCAACTTCAAAGAAAAAGCATCCCCTTGCAAGAATATTTGATAACATTAGGCTCCATGGGGGATAGAGTCCTCCCTGCGAGGCTCTAAGATATCGTTTTGCAGTTCCAGTCGCCTTTTGTTGGGCTATGGAGTCAAGCTCAAAACACCCTACTGAGGAATACAAGCCGATAAGTAAAAGTAGAAATAAACACACATGCTCCAAGGATATTATTTATGTATAGTCCTAAACTAATTGACTTTATACAGTTCTAGGTGAAAGAAAACTTGCACCATAAGCATTCAAGTAACTTCCTAAATGGAAGCTCCTTCACTCTGTCAGTGATTGATAACAAATCATGCAACCATGACAGCAAAATGGTTACATCCTTAAGATTTCCTCCTAATGCTGAGGTCAAGATAAAGCTGGGTAACTTCTAAACATGAAGGAAATACAAATCCATGTATTTATTCACAGGCTCGTAGGCCAAGGGCCAAACTCTAGGAAATGGGTAGCATAAATCTTGCTCTGCTCCACAACTGCTCACACATGGTAGAAAATATCTAACAGGCACATGTGGGTGAACAGTAGATGTAGACTGAATGGTCCTAGGTGATGGTTGCTCACTGATAGGCTTTGAACCAGAGATAAACTTCCCTTTCTGCTGCTCCTCTTGTTCTCCTTCATGGCTCTCCCAAGGGTTAGATTCATCATCATCATAAATAGGGCCCGTGGGAAAGATCTTCTCTTCAGTCTGTTGCTCAACATTTTTTGCAGGTTCAGGATGGCTGATTTCCTCATAATATTCTTCATTAGTGAACAAAGGATATGACTTTGCAGTTTGTTCTTGGAGATCCTGCATATCCATCTCAGAATTTGATTCGTAGCTGTCATATACAGGCTGGTTTCTCCTTAGGTCAACAAACTATGAATAATCATCAAATCTTGGGACATCAGACACATCAGGAGTGGAATGCAAGGCCTATATAGCTATGAAAACTTCAACGCTATTATCATCAGTAGGGCCTTCAAGAACATCCGCTTCAAGGATTGGAAAATCCTCTGTGCTTTCTTCAGATTTCAACATTTCTAGTTTGGCAAAGAGATATTGTATCAGCTCCATTACTTCACCCAAAGCATCTTCATCTCCCTCATGGTCTGCATCCTCACAGCCTTCATTAGGAACATTCATATCTTGATCATGACCTTCACATCCCTCACAACAATTATGATAGATTAACTCAAAGGAATAATACCTTTGACAATGCTTATTAAATGCTGCATGAAATTGTTCCAGGGAGGAGATGCTAGTAGGGGGAAAGGATTGATACCACTCACGTGCATCCCCGTCCAATGAGAACATGAACATATTCATTAAAATATCCCCATGATGTATCTCCCATTGAAGCATGAGTTCATGAAACTCATGGAGATACCGAGCAGGGTTGTCCTCTTTACAATCTCTAAATATGGGAAAATAATCACCCATTCATCCATAGTAGGGACAACATTAAGAAAGCCAAGAACATCAGAAAAATTAAAAGGAGCAAACCTCTGAGCCAAGATTTTGTCCATTTCGAACCAGTAAAGTTGCCTACTTTAATCATGGAGTCACCAGGTGAATGATATGTAGAATGAGTGTGTCTGGTCTTTGTCCACTATCAAAGACCAGCTCTGATCATTGTGTTCTCCCAGAAGATACTAGGTGTAGCCAGAAGAAATCACACTGAAACAACATAGCAAAGACAATGGAGTCGCCACAATAGAGTCGCCAGGTGCAAGTTGCAATCTTCAAAAGGTTCTGAATTTTGATGCACCTTTAGAATCAAAATTTCGTTGTTGTTCTACCCAGGGAAAATCTTCAATTTGTCGCTGGAAACGGTGCCAGAATTGTTAGCATCGGAAGTCACCCTTCATATTGCAGGAAAGGCAAGCCCGATACCCATCAAAGTTTTATGTCACAGGTTGGTTATGAAGGGTCAAATGGGCACAGTCTCATGAAAGTATAGTCTTAACTCAGAAAACTGGGCTAGCATGCACATATAGGTAAGGTCTTGATATAACTTTAGTCAATAGGTTGTATTAAGGGTAAGTAGGAGGAAGAACTTTGAGAAGAAAATGTAAAGGTCCGCTATGAACATCCARTCTTCCAGCAACCTAAGGAGGAAAAACAAGATCTTCTTGGATTCAGAGCTTCAGGAAACTGAAAACATTATGAMAACACTGCAATCAAACATCCATTACAACACAGTCACAATAATCCATGTGAATCCTTCAATCATGAACATTCAGTGTCAGATGCATAATAAGATGGAGTAAGAAAATATGACTTGGATTAAACAAGAAGTCTCAAATACAGATACATAACCAGAAGCCAGAGGCTTTACTAAAAAATTACAATATGTGAGCTTTGCTCTTCCATTGACCATTAAAAATATAAAACTGAGTATTTATACTGAAAACAAATCATCCAGCAAAGGCATCCAACAAAGGCGTGCTCGAGCTTCCATGGTGCGATGTCTTCTTAGTCAGACTATGCAAGTATTCCTCTGTTAGACGCAAGCTCAAATCGGTATGGGCCTGCAGGAAAAACCACTTGCAGGGGTACCGTGAGCTGACAACTCTATTTTCCATGGCCGTCTCCTCCATGATTTTAATTTATGGGGTGAGATGAAGCTTCAACTACCTCCTCCCACTTTCATTAACTTCTTCATTGGGATCGGGATGAGGCCGAGTTGATTTGGCATTTGGAAAATGCAGCGACCTCTTTATGAAGCCAACACTGGCACTTAGGCCCTTAGAGAAAATCATGTGAACTTGGCTCCTTTACCTGCATGCAACCTCGGGTCATGACCCAACGCTTATCCCATATGATATTTCAGGATCTCGCGTTTCAGGGGGGGGGGTGTTATTGTTGGGGCTCATAAATGTTCTATTTTGATCCACCTTTCCCTTCATTATTCTTCACATTTCATCGCCCCATTAACCTTTCATGATATCATTTTCATAAATACATTTGGGTTTCACCTTATTATTTTCTACTTTATTCATTTTAGTATTAAAAGGGAATTTGTGATTAAATGTTAGAAAATTGACATGTTTTCATATATATCTCAAAATTGTGTGAGATTTGTAATGTGTAGGAATATGATAAGGATTAATTCAAAAAGGAATTCTCGAATACTTCCTCCACCATTTCAATATTTGAGGAGATAATTCAAGCCCATTCCAAGGAGAAGATCATGGATATTTGGTTGGAATATCTTATCCAATATGTGTGAGGATTTGAAGGGATCATATTTTGTAATAATGGAAAATAATTGAGAGAATAGTGGATCTGTAATTATGAGATGGTTATCTTATCTTCAAGGCTCTCATGTATAGAAGAGAGTGCTCTCTCTTCATGAGGGAGTTGTAACCATTGAGGAGTAATTAGGATGAGAAATTAGAGTAGTCATTAGGATTTGGAAGAGAAATGGATTCTTAGCTTTGATTCATAGTCTTGGTTTCCATGTGTTCATTTTTATTTTATGAAGATTGATTTTATTATTGTAATATAAGATTGCTTCATTGGTGAGAGATCTCATATGTTGTTGTGCCATTCAACTCTTCACATGTTTTATTTTCTTTTCCTTCATGTAGTTCTCCATTCCTAGATTAATTTCATTTCCACAATTTCCCATTCCTAGATTAATTTCATTTATGCAATTTCATTTCAGTCGTGTGTTTCAATTTCCTACATTAGATTAATGATTCAATTTAAGTCATAGCTTAAACGTTAGAGATCAGTCCCGCTTCAATATTGCATATACTTTGCATGTGCTTCATCAGTTTACGAACCCTGGGTTGAAAAATTAGATAGCTGGGCAAATACTACAATGCAAGTAATTCCACATTAGTTTGGCCCAATGTAACAACTTTCGTTCCCTTGTTACGATTGTTGTTCCCTTTACAGGAAGTGTCTTTCATTTAAACAGAACAACTGTCATTCCCTTTACGATTGCTGTTCCTTTACAGGTGTTGCATCTCTGGAGGTTGGGTATTGAAAACGAAAGGTAAGAACCTACGTAGGCAAAAAGTAAAATGCTTGTGCCAGCGCCTACCTTCGGTTGATGCATAGAGGTTGTTTTTAGGACATATTTAGAGCCCAACAATTATCTCACATGACCAAAATATCCCGATACCCGATATGCGAAATGGCCCTGCTCTGATCGATGGTTGGATCTGTTATGCAATCGACGACTAAGGCTCCTCATGATGGGTGCTTCCCCCCTAGACTTGATTTGATATGACCTTGAGCTGTGACCATGGGCCCAACTCATGGGAATTTAATGATTTCACGTTTCAGGAGTTCATGCCGTGCTCCATGCTGAAACTTTCGAAACGTGAAATCGTGATTTCGCTTATTTGCTGCCACGTGCTCCTCTAGTTGGACGGTCCAGATTATTTCATGAGTTCACATTTCAAAATTCCTCATAACTCTGTTCTCTTACTTTCCCTACTCGCAAAATCATGAAAAGATGATCCAACGGTCCAGACTATTTCACAATCTTGCGACTCACAACAATTTCTTGTGGCTCACTTCAAAACCCCTGAAACCCGATTCCACAAAATCATTTAATCAACTGCCACCTGTCCCCACTTGATCGGATGGCTCCCATGAATCTTGGGTTTCGGGACATCGAAATTTCAACAATCGACACATCGGGACTCAACATTTCGAGACTTTAATGAACAGTTTTAACCACCTTTGGGATTCCCGATTTCTGCAGACCACCGATCTATTCTGCCTGCAAGGAATCTCCGCCGTTGAAAAATAAGCTTGGCCACGACCGACGAACTTGGATAAAAAACATTTGTGGGTTTTTTAAAACCCCTTCTTTCACATCTAGTCACCTAATGGACAACTTCAAAGAAAAAACATCCGCTTGCAAGAATATGTGATAACACCTCCCACAACTACCATAATATCAACACTCCCTCTTATATAGGGAGGTATTTGTTCATAACCTTGCTTGCTATTCCATGATCCTCTCATCATGGTTACACCCATGTGGACTTGTCAATCTCATCTAGGGTCCACAACCTGCTAGAGAACACTAGAGCTACACCTCGTAGTGTGTGTCACCATCATCGTCATGAGATACACCCGCATGACGTGCTCACCCATGGCTGCACACATGTCGTGAGTATCATCATTACTATCAACATCATCTTAGTAGTAGATTTTGACGCTTAAAAGTGCAACATAGGGTACCTGATTGCAAATGGTTGCAAACGCCTTATGATTTATTATTTAACTATATTTAATAATATACTAATAGGTAGGACCCCCGGTGAAACCTTTGTGACTATGACGAAGAAACAACAATTATGCTTTACATGCTTATGAGTTGGCTAAGATGATCCCTACAGTTTATTTGCGTTTAAAATATATGTCATAATGATTAATCCGATATGATGATAAGGGCAATATAATTTAAAAGGGAATGGTCTTATTTTATATAACACCCACAAATATTATTATGTTACATTTACTTTGAGACATGAGCTAAA
Source organism: Picea glauca (assembly GCA_000966675.3). NCBI lineage: Eukaryota > Viridiplantae > Streptophyta > Pinopsida > Pinales > Pinaceae > Picea > Picea glauca. Next base: position 18,203 of record JZKD02S0204860.1, read on the forward strand.
ATCTATGCTTAAGTTATATGTGTGATATGGTGACTTCATACCACAAGAGTATATGCATTGTTTGAATTGAAATCCATGTTGGAATATGTTATCCACAAAACAATATTTGAGTTATGTCACAATGGAGTTTATAAACAATTGTTGTGTGCATTGGTTTAATTGCAAGACAAGTTGTATCCCTAGAAAATTGTTCTATGTGAAATGGGGTAGTGACAAGGGTTGGTGCATTGATAAATTGAAACATATGGAAACTTTGGTATAGTTGGCTGCATTAATTGATTTGAATGTTAAGAGTGGACTTGGTTCATACTATCCATGAATGAAATATGAAGGGAGAAGAGAGGTGTTGTAAATGAACATCACTCAAACTCACCTCGAGCCCACCACCCTAGTCATTCTTGCATTTCACTCTATTGGTTGTTGTTGCTCCGATTTTATCGGTCGTGGAGGAGGTATACAATATGGTATTTTTAAGAAAGCTTTGACATATGTATGGGGTTTTCTTGCTCTGCCATCCATGAACATTCGCTCTGCTCTTTAATTCAATATTTGGCTCTTGTTTGCTCATGGTCTGTGTATTTCCAAAGATGTTAAAATAAATTCAGACTATTTGTTGGATTTATTTTCAAGATTTGGTTTCCTGTGGTGGTTTTTTTGAGATCATTGGCATTATAAGAGTCGTGGGTGTCTTTTACTGGTGCAGTTGTTCACAATTTTTCTATTAAAAAATGTGGTTGAGGGATACTTTTGAGCCTTCTTTGCCTCTGGTCCCTTGTTTTGGGTTTTCTTCCTTGTTTGAAAATGGGTTCTCTCTGCCTCGGGCATGTGGGTTTTTATGGAAAATATTCCTGTATGATTAGATTGTTGGTCTTCGTGGCTGATACACTCATGCAAAATCCCGACTCTGTGAGTATTAATGTGGAATAATGGGTGGTGAGTAAACTTTTTGTGCTCTTTTCGGGCCAAACCCTCAAGTTTTCAACCTACTTTCTTCTGCCACCTACTATACACTATTTCATTGAACCCTATGCATTATCATGAAAGTATTGCTTACTCAGATTTTGATGGAAAGCACTATTTCACGCTCTTTTTTTTGGGCGCAGGTTTTGATTGGTCATTTTCTATGCAAGTATGGAGGAAGTGTTGGACTCACCTATTCACTTGAAGTTACAGTCTGTCCATATGAAGTTACGAAGTCGATAACAATGTGCAAATTATTGTTATAATATAAACTTGCAATGTTTTATTGTAATTACAAAAGGCACATGTTTACAAGTTATGTGATGCTTGAATGAAGTCTGCGAACTAGAATGAAATAGGATGAGGAAGTTTGATGAACTGTGGTTCGATTAAAATTATGGTTATATAGAAGGATTACTTTGGGGAACTTCACGAGACCCTGTGGGTTTTGAGGACTTCGCTGATTTTGTTATTATGGTTGTAGCCTATCCACTTCAAGGCTATTGTTGTAATTGCTGTGGTGATTACGATGCTGTTCATTTTTCAATTCTGTTATGTACAGGAAATATTGTTATAATTTTTATTTTTATTTCTAGGCAATTTCTTACTGTGTAATATAGTTTTAAGTCAAGTGAGAATTTTTGTGAAGCAAGCATTAGTTTTGGGTTGTTTTTTTTGGAAACAAAATATTGTTTAAATTTTAAATTTTTGAACAGTAAGGAAGTTTGACTGCGAATTGATATCAGAGGTGGCATGGTTGATGTATCATTTGAAAAATATCCATGATATACCCCCCCATTCTACCATTTTCTGCTAAATATAACCCCGTCACGATCCCAATTTCACTTATTCATTCCATGTTCTGTGATATTTGTTTTGAAGAGGACTGTGTGTGGAAATGAAAGGAAGTTGATAGTGGCAAGGGTTGAGGATTGATGTTCTGGATATTTTTAAATACACAGTTGATTGTTTGAACAATATTCGTATATTAATTCCCCTCCATCATATCATTTTTCGCTAAATACAAGCCCTCCATATTTCCTATGAACCCTATAAATTCCCTATTCACATGGCGATTAATAAATGACATGTTATGTATGGATTGTATGTGTCTCGTAGTAAATTCTAGAGTGAACTCTAGATTTATGTAAGTAGAGTTTCATGTATGGTTTATTAATAACTTCATGACCGTCAAATTGTTGCTACATGATGAGTTTTTTCAGTAGAGGCAACAATGGCCGAAATAATAGAGGCAGAGGTAACTGGAAGTGAGGCCATATAAGTCCTCAATTGTATGTTCATTTTGATACTAATCCACAAGAGTTGAACCAAGTGGTTCAACGTGGGGTTTTTAATTTGGTTGGCCATGTATCTTAAATCCTCGACTAGAGAGACCCCTTTTTCATCCTCCTCAGAATTTCCCTGGCATTCCCGTTCCTCCACATGTGTCATTGCAACCTAAAGTTCCCGCTAATGACAGTTGGCAATAATTTTTCCACCAGCCTATCTCTCACCACCGCGGTTGGAACACTATGTCATTTCCTCTACCACCACCAATTAATCCCAATGTTCAAATTACTCCTGCTGTTTCTCCGGTACAATCCTCACACGCTAGAAAGATATTAAAAATTGATATCTCACAACTTGTGCAAGACAAAGGAAAAGAACGACCTCCCCCTCTAGTCCATCCACTTAGTACTCTAAATATGTGTCTTCATCCCTCCACCTCAAAGATGAATTCTCCCATGTGATCAATGAAATATAGCCTCAAAGGTCTAACCAACCAAAGACCACTTAAGAGAAGTTAGTTGGGGACAATAGAGAGAAGAGGAAATATGCCTCGCAAAGTAGCAAATATGGCTTCTAAATGATTTCTTTTTATGATTTTCAGTGATGAGGACAACGTTTAATGGTTTTCAGTATGTTTTGGACAACATGCCTTATTTTTGGATATTTTGTGGATAATGCGAATATATTCTTTTTGGGATATGATATAAATTATGGATGATATTTAATATCCAGTTTAAATGATATCCACGAGAGTTACAAGGGTGCTATATGGTCTAAATGATTATTTTTTTATACTTTGCAATTGATGGTAACAAAAAGAAATGATGGGAGTCACAAGGGGTCCCACCTATTTAGTCATTATTAATTAAGACCCTTATTTATATATTATTATTATTATTTATTTATCCTAAAGTAATTTGTTAAGTCAATTTGACTTAACTAAAGAAATTAGTTGAACTACTTCAACTGATTGGGAAAGAATAAAATCTCAGTTGGATGAAGAGACAAGGGAGATGAGAAAAGGAGAGAAAGACAAGAATACCGTTTTCTCTTTAGTTAAATGAGATAGTTTCAGTTTTCATTCATTTCTGAGTTTACTTGAAAGCCTAATCCTCTTGCTGACAATAGGGTCTCATTGTAGACATCAAGTTTCATGACTGAATTATACTTTTCAACCGCTTGTTTTAGAGGTGTTGATTCATCCTTGATAGTTTGTGTATTCATGTCTGTTTGTGAATTAATTTTCATGGATGATAAAGAATATCTTGCAGAGTCAAAATAACAACAATTTAGGGCAAGATGATCCAGATCATTGATTTTAGTTTTATTTTACTATCAGAGTCTTTTTGTATGATGCCCATTGGAGATATCTAAATTTGACTTTGGTCCATACCCTCGCATGGGTTTGTAAAGAGAAATACACTTTTGGTATCTTAGAATGAAATAAAATCATATTGTTGTTCTGTCTCATACTTATGTTTTTTTGACTTGGTTCCTCTTTTCACTTTTGGTCTCCATGTTTTCTTTATTGTAAAATATTTATACATTCCAGTAGCTTTGTATAAATTTTATTTTACATTGCAACATATACACATTATAAAACCAACCTTAATCCTTGTAATTAATACTCATGGATTGAGTGAATGTTTTTGAGGCTATAAATCCCGGGTGACATTCCCAATTATCTTTTCCTAGTTAGGAAATATTTGAAAATGATTGAGTAAGGTGTTCTATACCTTTTCCTCAACATTTATTTTGGCGACCATACTAGGGAGATATTCCATATCTACCTGGTTGATTGTATTCACGATTATCTTTGAATCTTTCTGTTTTTTTCATATGCTCTTTGACTGATTTTTCTCATGACAATACCTTCTACAAGAAAACCTAATATTGAACACAGTATTAAAGACCAAACTAGCATTTCCTTGACTTTATTCAATACCATTATGGAAACTGCTAATACCTAGACTGAGCTTGAATGCTCTTGGGAAGTAGTTAAAAAAGATATAAGTATCCATGAATGCTAGGAAGCCAGGCAAAGGCAGCCTAAAAATAAATAGTAACCTCCTTTCTTCTAAGTCCTTGGTTTTTCATTTTCATGTCCTCAAATCCTCTCATTTATAGAAGAAGAAGAGGATTGTACCCTAAATCTATTCCTATCATTGAAATAGGAAGGAGGAAAGCCATTTTGTTGACCCAAGAAAGTACTCTAAGGAGGACTTTGTCTGACTTTGCCAGCTCACCCTTTTCTCCCTTACACATCACTCCCAAAATGGCCTCCATGGGTGGTGCTAGTGGTGTTGGAGGTGCTTCATCATCTCAAGCTTCGGCCTCATTGGTAATTGGTAGTATATATAGTCATCAAGTTCCTATACAATCAACTACCAACCCTACTAAAGTTATAAATAAGTACAGGATTTTCCAATTTGAGGAAGATGCTACTACCACCCCATGACACCTATCTTCTCACTTGAATATAGAAACTGCTAATCCTTTGTTACCTAAGTTTAAAGAGCATATTCCTAGGTTCTCAGGGAATAATATTGTTTTTACAAATAAACACCTAGTGACATTTTCTAATGCTTGTCATAATATTGGGGCTAACGACAATGACACATGCATGCACTTATTTGTTAACTCCCTTGAAGGGAAAGAAACAACTGATTTATTAGAACTCCTTCCAAAGATCCTTTCCACTTGGGAAGAGTTGGTGTATTGGTTTAAGTCCACTTATGGACAATATAAGAGCCTGACCAAATAGTTAAGGGAATATAACAATATTTTTTACAAAGATGGTGAGACTATTAAGTCCTTTAACCTCTGCTTCACCAAATTGTACAATCAAATATTTGAACTAATCCACCCCCAAAACCAAGCCTCCTTCATGCATTACTATAATGTGCTTCCATCTCCTTATCGTCATAGGCCCAAGAAAAGGCTATTGACAATTTTGGCTCCTCTCTCCACACTTACCTGGAGTATGAAGAGAAAATTGAAAGAACAATTCTCCCTAAAAGAGACTCAGTCAAAAAAACAAATATGTCTTCCCTCTTACAACTTGTACAAGATATGGAAAACCGAATGATATCCTACGAATGAAAGGGGAATGTTCCCTAACTTACTCCTGGGACATCTTCTTCTTTCACAATGCCTTTTAGAAATACAAATTAAAACAATTTTCAGCCCAAGGCTATTATGTCTCGCAGTTGGTGTAACTTCTATGAAGAAAATCGTGAAGAAATCACTTGTGAAATTAAGAAGAGTTCCGGGGATAAATATTTGGAAAGAATCCCGAAACTACCATTGCTGTTCTAGACTGGGTCGAACTGGAAGATGTCATGATTATAAATACTAGGAACAAATCTTATGCTCCTAAAGGTAAATACGACCCTCCTCATGCTTCTTCCACTCCAACCTCATATTCATAAAGTACTAATGTACAAACTGTCAAAATTCCTGAGAGTCAAGGAGTTCCTTCCCTTCTTCCCTTTTCCAAGTATACCATTCTTAACCAATTTTATAACATCAAGGATGATGCTACTCTTTTGGACATGGTTTCCGTTCCTGAACAACAAAAACATCTCAATAATTTTATGGAAGAAAATATTCCACATAGCCAATCTTTCCGAAGAGGAAAAAGAAGAGGATTCCACTGTAAATAAGATAGGTGTAAATAATTTTAGACACCCTATAAAACCCTCCATTTTTCATTTTTGTAAAATTATGGACAAGATAGCCCATTGTTTCCTAATTGATGGCAGTTTGGGTCCAAGCGTACTGTCAAAAATCATTATGGAAGATCTAGGCTTATCATGTACCAATGAAAATTCTAGAAGCATGCTATCCTATAACAATATGAAACAATCAAGAATAGGTGAAATCAAAGACGTAACGTTAGTTCTATGTGCACATCCCGAAATAAGGACAACCCTTAGCATCCAACTAATCGATATGCCAGTAAGAAACTATTCTATTATCCTAGGAAGAGACCGGCAAGCCGTAACATGTGGATATATTTTGCTTGATGGGACACACTTATCCATTCCTCGAAATGGAAAGAACATCATAGTCCTAAGAGAAGGAATAATTTCACCATACATATAGATTATTCCTCAACCTACTGTAAATTATCTTGAGGAAGACTTAGGGGTATACTCTATCTTTGCCGATGAGGGTGACACAACTTTAGAAAAAAATTATTTAGAATATGGTATGTGGCATATGCATTTCGATGGCTCATGGTCAAACAAATATATTGGAGATGACATTATCTTGTACTCACGTATAGGTAAAATCCACAACTTTTTTTATAGGTTAGAGTTTTCTTGCACGAACAATGTCACTGAGTTTGAAGCCTTACTTCTAGGAATCGAAAATGCCTATAACCTTGGTTGCGGTCACCTTACATTTTTTCATGACTCCTAACTTTTTGTGAACCTTGTGCATAAAATCTATTCTATAAAAAAGTTGATGAAACACTATACCCAGGTTGTTTGGGAACTTATCTCGAATTTGCTAGCATTTAACATCACTCATGTTAAGAGGGAACTTAATTCAATGGCTGATAGGTTAGTTGTATTTGCAACATCCCCTACTCGACAACTTATACCTAAATGACCTGATTGTAATTTTCAATATTTATATCGTCCTCACATTCCAAATAATGTAGAATCATGGCAGGTTTTCCCTAATGATGAAGGCATCTGTGCTTTCATACAAAATGAACCGTTTAAGCCTAAGGAAATCGTATATTTTCCTCTTGAGAGTTCATTTTTGTCGAGTGATGTGAGCAAAAAATAAACAGGTAAGGAAGAGGAGTCAAAAAGGAAAATGGGTGAGACCATTTCCTTGAACCTTGGGACCTCTGAATCTCCAAATATGGTTAAACTAGGTGCCCAATGTTTTGACGAAGAAATGGTGAAATTCACAAAACTATTATGTGAATTTCAAGATGTTTTTGCTTGGTCATATGAAGATATTTATGGTTTTGATCCTACTCTCATAAAACATTCCATTCCTATCAAGGAAGGGATAAAACCAGTTAGGAAAAAACAAACACCCATTAACCCCTCACTTGAAGCTACTATTAGAAAGGAGTTGGAATTTTTTTTGAAAGATGGTATAATATTTCTAGTTAAATATTCTGAGTGGGTTTCAAATTTAGTTCCTGTTAGGAAGACAACTGGTCATATTCGATTATGCGTTGATTTTTGCACACAGAATAGAGCAAGTGTTAAAGATAATTTTCCTTTCCCTAATATGGAAATGATTTTGCAACAAGTTGCAGGGTCACAAATGTTTTCCTTACTTGATGGTTTCTTTGGATATAATAAAATCAAGATAAAAAGGACTGATAGATAAAAAACCACATTTACTACACGATGGGGCACATTTTCTTACGAACACATGCATCTTGGCTTGTCTAATGCATGTGCCACTTTCAAGAGAGCTATGAAAATAGATTTTGATGATTTGATCGGTAAGATTATCTAGGTTTATCTTGATGATTTGACTGTCTATTCAAAGAATCGATTGGATCACTTTGGTCATCTCAGAAAAGTTCTCATGCGATGCATAAAATTTGACATTTCCTTAAACCCTTCTAAATCTATTTTTGGCGTCACCAAGGGAAATCTCCTTGGACATATCATTTCTGATTCATGAATAAGCATAGATCCTGAAATGATTGCTTCTATTTTGAACCTTCTTGCCCCCACTTCCAAAAAGGAGGTTCAATCCTTTATGGGAATTATCAACTTCGTTCGTAGGTTTGTTCCTCATTTTTACCTAATGGTTAAACCAATCCATAATCTTCTAAAGCAAGATCTCTCTTTTTCTTGAATAGATGACATCAGAAATGATTTCGTAAGGATTAAGAAGGAAATTAGTTCCGCACCGGTTCTGGCGAAACCAAACTTTGAGAAAGATTTTATCATATACATTAATGCCACTAAGGAAGCAATTTATGTTATTCTCTTACAACGTGATGACCAAAATAACGAAAAACCTGTAGCTTACATGGCCCAAATTTTATCAATTGATGAGTTCAAATACTCTTATATTGAGAAACATGCCTTTGCTCTTGTTAAAGTTGTAGAGAAATTTTGCCACTTTATCCTAGGAAAGAACACACAGGTAAAAGTCCTTTGCATGTTGTAAAGTTTTTTCTCTCACAAACTTATCTTTCAGGGAAGCTTGCACATTGGCCTTCCAAAATCCAGGAGCATGATTTAACCATCATGACTTCGAAAACAATTAAGGGACAAGACTTAGCCCTTCACTTAACTCAACATGATGAAGCAAGTGAAAAAATTGACGAACATGATAATCCTCTTTCAACATTGTTTTATATTGAGATTCAAACCCTTTCCATAGATGAACATCCCTGGTATAAAAATTTGGTGCATTACTTGCAATATAAAAAATTCCCAGATGACTTAGATACTCATCAAAGGAGAAGGCTCCATCTTGAATCTTCCAGATATATTATTTTAGGAGACTTTTTTTTCAGGAGGTCTTCTAATGGTATATTAATTCGATGTGTGAATAATGAGGAAGCACATAAATTGTTACAAGAAACTCATGGATCTTCAGATTCTGTTATTCACGTTGGTGGCCACTTTTCTGCTGAAGATACTGCTTTTAAAATCATTAGAAAAGGTTATTATTGGCCTTCAATTTTTTGATATTCTTATAAATTTGCAAGATCTTGTGACAAGTGCCAAAAATTCGTTAGGAAAGAACGTCTTTATGCTATGCCTTTGCAACATGTCCTCCCTGATTTTCCTTTTTCTAAATGGGGTCTAGATTTTATTGGTCCTATTAATCCTCCATCTTCAATAGAGAAGGTTTTTATCTTGACAACCACTAATTATTTCACTAAGTAGACTGAAGTTGTCCCTCTTAGGAACTCACATGATGAACAAGTAATTTCTTTCTTGGAAAAAAATATCTTTTCTAGATTTGACATTCCTTTAGAGATTATTACAGACAATGGTCCCGCTTTCATTTCTTCTAAATTGACTCAATTTTTAGCTAAATTGGGGGTCAAACATTTCACCTCATTATCTTATTACGATCAAGGAAATGGGCAAGCCAAGTCTACTAACACACATATGGTTAGGATCATAAAGAGACTCATTGAAGATAAGCCTCGTCAGTGACACACCCTCAATTATGCCCTTTGGGTAGATCACACTACCACCAAGGTAAGCACATGTTCAACTCCCTTCTAGCTTGTCTATGGTCAAGAATCCATTCTTCCTATCGAGATGGAACTTTCTTCCCTACGGCTGATGCTACAGATTGAAGAATTAAATTCTTCCAATGTCCCTCAAGGATAAATGCACTATTAGCCTTAAAAGAACAAATAATGTTTTCCTTGGAAAACATAAAGAGAAGACATCAAACCGTGAAGGAATATTTTAACAAATGAGCACATTCTGTCAAATTTAAAGTAAATGGGAAGGTATTTCTTTGGGACTCATCCCATGCTGACAGAGGAAGACATTTGAAGTTTGAGAAATTATGGCTAGGTCCTTTCAAATTCTCTTTTGTCCTAGGCGCAAGCTCTTATCTTCTAAAAGACTTGGAAGAATGATTGTTTTCCTATAGTACCAATGGTTCCCACTTGAAACATTATGTGGAACCAAATTGAATGATAAACGCTATAGGGAAATCACTGTTGTATATATTTTTCTGTTTCACTGTTTTTTTTTCTTTGTTTAATTGATTGTTCATTTTCTGCGGTTTTCGTTTTGTTGTTTTCTTTTGTTTATTATAGATAAGTTTTGGATCAGTTTCACCACAACATTGCCATTCTGTAAGTATTTTTGATCAATAACAGTTAAGTTACACAACTGTCATGATGTCCTAGTTTTAGACATCGCTGAAATTGCTTTTTTCTTCTAGTACCACTGTTAGATAGATGATTTGGTTTTCGTCCCTACTTTCTGCTAGCCCCTTCTTCCTTGTAGATATCTTTGAATCTTTCTGTTTGGTCTTCCCTAGATGATTTGGTTTTCTTCCCTACTGGGACCGATTGAATGTTATGCATACAAGACCAAACCCCCTCATGCGTAACACTTTTCATGAGTTATTCCCAAAGTCCCAGATCATTTTCCCCCTTAAGCCATATTTTCCCCCCTGTTGCATAATCATTTTGGTCAATAATTATTTGATCTATGTTCACTAATCTACGAAACTAAGTATTCTGAGTTCTCAATCTGTCAGAAACAAATTTCCCTCTAGAGTCGCCAGTTTGTTGACACTCAAAAGTGAAAAATAGGGTACTTTCTTGCAAATGGTTGCAAATGCCTTATGACCTATAATTTAACTACATTTAATAATATACTAATAGGTGAGACCCTTGGTGAAACTTGTGTGACTATGATGAAGAAACAACAATTATGCTTTACATGCTTATGAGTTTGCTGAGATGAGCCCTACAGTTTATTTGCGTTTAAAATATCTGTCAGAATGATTAATCCAATATGATGATAAAGGTGATATGACTTAAAATGGAATGATCTTGTTTTATATAACACCCACAAGTATTATTATGTTACATTTAATTTGAGACATGACCTAAAATCCATGCTTAAGTTATATGTGTGATATGGTGACTTCATACCACAAGGGTATATGCATTGTTTGAATTGAATGCCATGTTGGAATACATTATCCACAACAAAATATTTGAGTTATGTCACATTGAGTTTATAAACAATTATCATGCGCATTGGTTTAATTGCAAGAATAGTTTTATCTGTTGATTAAGGTTGGTTGTCATTGATGTCAACCCTTGAAGAAATCCTCGTAGCACAAAGGTTTGGTAATGGACCCAATATTGTTTGATGTAAATATGACTCATTATTTTTTTTTCATGGTTGATNAGAAGTAAATATGGATGAACTCCAAAGTGGTCCCCTTATGGTGAAATCCCTCACGGGAAGATTCTTTGTGGAGTAAGAGAACCCATGCTTAATTGTGGAATAATGAGAAGAAGGAAAGTGAATTTTTTAGGGAAAATATCCTAGATGGATAGTTCTTGTCATGTCATTTCCAGTGGTATGTGGAACGCCACATAATTCCTCACGATTAGAAAGTTATGGCCATGAGAAGTTGGAGACCCCAGGTTTGGGTAATGGACCCAAGTTTGTTTGATGGGTAACAGTATGAGTTATGATATATTTTTAGATAATAATATTCTATA
>JZKD02S0204860.1:30478-41596 GCA_000966675.3 Picea glauca
TGCACTTGTTTATGGTACAGGTTGATTACAGGTTGAGGTACAAGTTGATGCATGGTTCATATTTATTGGTACAGGTTTACAGTGGTATATCTCACAGTGATAGTGTGACAGTGGTATATCTCACAGTGATAGTGTGACAGTGGTTCCATCATTATTCTTCTACTTTAGGGTGGCAGGATGGGGCAAGGACAGGTGGTTGTAGCCACCTTCCGGTTGTAGCCGGAGAACATTGGGGGTTGTAGCCTCCTTCTGGTTGTAGCCATAGAATTAGGGAGTTGGAGCTTCCCTTAGGTTGTATTTTGAGAAACTAGGGGGTTGGAGCCTCCTTCTAGTTGTAGATGGAAAACAAAGGAAGTTGGTGCTTCCAATGAATGTAATTCTTCAAGACATATAAGAAAAAGCATTCTGTGGTTTTCTCCTGATTTGGGTTTCCACGTAAAACACTGGTGTACGGTGTATATGTGTGATTGTTTATTTCTTACTGCTCATTATTGGATAATAATTCTACATTGATATAACATTTGAAGAAAAAAGATTATAATTACACTATTACTGATTCACCCCCCCTCTCAGTAATCCAACATTATCCCTAGAAAATTGTTCTATGTGAAACGGGGTAGTGAGAAGGGTTGGCGCATTGATAAATTGCAACATATGGAAACTTTGGTATAGTTGGATGCATTAATCGACTTGAATGTTAAGAGTGGACTTGGATTGTACTAGCCATGAATGAAATGTGAAGGGAGAAGCAACGTCCAGTAAATTCATGTCTCTCAAAATCACCTCGAGCCCACCACCCTAGTCATTCTTGCATTTCATTCTGTTGGTTGTTGTTGCTCCGATTTGCTTGGTCATGGAGGAGGTATAGAAGCTGGTATTTTTAAGCAAGATTTGACACATGTATGGGGTTTTCTTGCTCTACCATCCATGAACATTCACACTGCTCTTTAAGTCAATAGTTGGCTCTTGTTTTCTCACAGTCTGTGTATTTCCAAAGCTGTTAAAATAAATTCGGACTGTGTGTTGGATTGATTTTTAAGTTTTGGTTTCTTGTGGTGGTTGTTTTGAGATCATTGGAATTATAAGAGTCGTGGGTGTCTTTTACTGGTGTAGCTTTTCACAATTTTTCTATAAAAGAATGTGGTTGAGGGATACTTTCGGGCTTGCTTTGCCTCTGGTCCCTTGTTTTGGGTTTCCTTCCCTGTTCGAAAATGGGTTCTCTCTGCCTTTGGCCTGTGGGTTTTTGTGGACACTCTGCCTATATGATAAGATTGTTGGTCTTCATGGCTGAAACACTCACGCATAATCCTAGCTTTGTGAGCATTAATGTGGAATATTGGGTGGTGAGCAAAATTTTCGTTCTCTTTTCAAGCCAAACCCTCAGGTTTTCAACCCGATTTCTTCTTCCAGCTACTGTCCACTGTTGCATTGAACTCTATGCATTATCGTGAAAGTATTGCTTACTCTGAGTTTGATGGAAAGAATTGTTTGGTGCTCTTTTGTTTGGATGCGAGTTTTGATTGGTCATTTTTTATGAAAGTATGGAGGAAGTGTTGGACTCATCTATTCACTTGAAGTTATAGTCTGTCCAATGAAGTTATGAAGTCGATAGAAATGTGCAAATTATTGTTATAATATAAACTTGCCATGTTTTATTGTAATTACAAAAGGAAGATGTTTACAAGTTATGTGATGATTGAATGAAGTCTGTGAACCATAATGAAATAGGATGAGGAAGTTTGATGAACTGTGGTTCGATTAAAATTATGGTTATATACAAGGATTTCTTTGGGGAACTTCACAAGACCTTATGGGTTTTGAGGACTATGCTAATTTTGTTATTATGGTTGTAGCTTGTTCACTTCAAGGCCGTTGTTGTATTTATTGTGGTGATTATGATGCTATTCATTTTTCAATTCCATTATGTACATGCAGTATTGTTATAATGGCTATTTTTATTTCTGGGAAATTGGTTACTGTGTAATACAATTCTAATGCAAGTGAGCATTTTTGTGAAGCACGCATAAGTTTTGGGTTTTTTTTTGGGAAACATAGTATTGTATAAATTTTAAATTTTTGAACAATAAGGAAGTTTGACTACGAATTGATATCATAGGTGGCATGGTTGATGTATCATTTGAACAATATCCATGAGATACCCCCCCCATTCTACCATTTTCCACTAAATATAACCCCTTCATGATACCAATTTCACTTATTCATTCCTTGTTTTGTTATATTTGTTTTGAAGAGGAGTCTGTGTGGAAATGAAAGGAAGTTGATAGTGGCAAGGGTTGAGGACTGATGTTCTAGATATTTTTAAATACACAGTTGATTGTTTTATTAATTGTTTGAACAATATTCGTATATTAATTCCCCTCCATGATATCATTTTTTGCTAAATACAAGCCCTCCATATTTCCCATGAACCCTACCAATTCCCTGTTCACGTGGAAATTAATAAATGACATGTTATGGATGGATTGCATGAGTCTCGTAGTAAATTCTAGAGCTAACTGTTGATTTATGTAAGTAGAGTTTCATGTATGGTTTATTAAGAACTTCATGACTGTCAAATTGTTGCTATAGGATGAGTTTTTTCGGTAGAGGCAACAATGGCCGAAATAACAGAGGCAAAGGTAACTGGCAGCGAGGCCATAAAAGGCTTCGATTTTCTATTCATTTCGATGTTGATCCATAAGAGTTGAACCAGTTGTTTCAAGATGGTTTTTTTAATTTGGTTGGCCATGGTATCTTGCATCCATGACTAGAGAGACCCCCTTTTCATCCTCCTCAGAATTTCTCTAGCATTCCCATTCCTCCACATGTGTCATTGCAACCCGAAGTTCCCGCTAATGATGGTTGGAAAGAAATTTTCCACCATCCTATTTCTCACCACCGCGGTTGGACCACCGTTTCATTGCCTCTACCACCACCAATTAATCCCAATGTTCAAATTGCTCCTGCTTTTTTTCAGTACAATCCTCACACGCTAGCAAGAGATTGAAAACTAATATCCCACAACCTATGCAAGACAAAGGAAAACAACTTCCCCCTCTAGTCCATCCACTGAGTCCTCTAAATTTGTGCCTTCACGCCTCCACCTCAAAGATGAATTCTCCCATGTGATAAATGAAGTACAACCTCAAAGGTCTAACCAACCAAAGGCCACTCAAGAGATGTCAATTGGGGACAAGAGTGAGAAGAGGAAATATGCCTTGCAAAGCAACAAATATGGGTTCTATTTTTTTTTTTTAATGATTTTCAGTGATGAGGACAACATTTAATGGTTTTCAGTATGTTTTGGACACCAAGACTTATTTTTGGATATCTTGTGGATAATGTGAATATATTATTTTTGGGATATGATATAACTTATGTATGATATTTAATATTCAGTTTAAATGATATTCATGGGAGTTACAAGGATGATATATGGTCTAAATGATTATTTTTTATAATTTGCATTTGATGGTAAAAAATAGAAATGATGGGAGTCACAAGGGGTCCCACCTATTTAGTCATTATTAATTAAGATCCTTATTTGTATATTATTATTATTTATTTCTCCTAAACTAATTTGTTAATTCAATTTGACTTAACTAAAGAAAGTATTTGAACTACTTCAACTGATTGGGAAAGAATAAAATCTCAATTGGATGAAGAGACAAGGGAGAGAAGAGAAGAAGATAAAGACAAGACTAATGTTTTCTCTTTAGTTAAATGAGATAGTTTCAGTTTTCATTCATTTTTGAGTTTACTTGAAAGCCTAATCCTCTTGTTAATAGAAGGGTCTCATTGTAGACAACAAGGTTTAGGAATGAATTATACTTTTCAACCTCTTGTTTTAGAGGTGTTGATTCATCCTTGATGGTCTATGTATTCTTATCTGTTTGTGAATTAATTTTCATGGATGATAAAGAATATATTGTAGAGTCAAAATGACAACAATTTGTGGCAAGCTGATTTGGATCATTGATTTTAGTTTTATTTTACTGTCAGAGTCTTTTTGTATGATTCCCATCAAAGATATTTAAATTTGACTTTGGTCCATACCCTCATAGGGGTTTGTAAAGAGAAATACACTTTTGGTATCTTAGAATGAAATAAAATCATATTGTTGTTCTGTCTCATACTTATGTTTTCATGACTTTGTTCCTCTTTTCTCTTTTGGTCTCCATGTTTTCTTTATTGTAAAATCTGTATACATTCCAGTAGTTTTGTATAAATTTTATTTTACATTGCAACATATACAAATTATAAAACCAACCTTAATCCTTGTAATTAATACTCGTAGATTGAGTGAAGCTTTTTGAGGCTATAAATCTCAGGTGACATTCCCAATTATCTTGTCCTAGCCATGAAAGATTTAAAAATGATTGAGTAAGGTGTTCTATAAATTTTCCTCAACAATAGCATTATGGTATCAAAACATATCATCATAATATCCATGAGCCTCATTTAGCTATATTGATGATCCATATCCACCACCACGTGTCTAGCAGCTCGGGTCATTCTTGTTCCATGAGAAGAATCATGACCTCTTCGAAGCCACATTCACCTCATAGTTGATCCTCTCATAGGATCACTTCATGAATGCATTTAGCTCAATGCTATTGGACACATGTGTCTAGAACCTCAGGTCGTTCTTGTCCCATGACAAGAATTATGAACAGATCAGAGCCACAAATACCTCATGGTGATCCTCTCATAGGATCACTCTGTAAATGAATTCAACTCGATGCTATCAAACACGTGGAATTGCACCTCAAGCACCTTGAATCTTCAGTTTGTCGAAGACTACGTCAGGGCACATCTAATCTGGATGTAGATGTTCTCTATATCCCCTGGTTTGCATCCCAATTCCTATGGAGATAGATTCAACCCGATTCTTATAAGAGATACTCACCTACTCATGAGTTAACTACTCACCTACTCGTGAGAGTTTCAAGGCCCGATGAAATTCACACATAGGATATATAGCAACAACTCGAATCTTCAGTACATTGAAGATTACATTTGTGCCTATTCCCACATCATCAAGTCCCTTTGATCAATCTTGGAATATCAACACGATGCTGAAATCATCAATAATCCCCCAGGGAAACATTTGCATTCCTGTCAATCTTGTCCTAGACAAAGTCTTAGTGAAAATGTCATCTATTTGCTCATCTGTGGATATGTGATGGAGCCTCACTGCTCCTTCCTACACCATGTATCTGATGAAGTCTTGCAATATCCTTTGAAAAAAAACCCTACTTCATATATTGCATCAATGGATACGATATATGAGTGCTTATAAATATCTTCTTCCCTGCTTTTCTGGAAATCTTGATTGATCCCAAGTTGAAGTAGCACCCCAGGTGATAGATCTTTCTTTTGCTATTCCATTCCAAAAACTGTATATCTTGGCAACCATACTTCATCATAGGATATCAATAATATCTATTTGTACAACATAAGTACCTGTATGTTGTGCTGTAACCCAATAATATGGTCATGGATCAACCATACACTGGCACAAGGTGATATCTGCAAAGCAAATGTCTATCCCATCACACAACTTCCTCAAATGTTTCGTCAAATATGTGACCATGGAATTCCTGTCCATCATGCTAAAATTATTTAGTCTCCTCACTAAATTTCTCATCTGGTGCTATCCATTCTTCCAATCCCAATATATCTGGTCAATATCCTTCATCTAAACTCTGAATTCAACTCCCTCTATTTGAGATAATCCTCAGACCACGCTTCCGTCTCCTACATGTCCCTTTTCATTCTGGAAAGTGTCATGAAACTATGTTGGCTTCTTCTTGATCATTGAATCCCTCTTAGATTTATCTCTTATGACCTGCCCGAAACAAGAAACAAGGACAAAAAAATCTCCATGGTATCCTCCATGGAAGATAACCTGCCTAGAGTCTAGGTTAGTAACCAAGAACATCTCCTAAATGAGATCAACTTCATCTTGTAAGAAATAAGAATTTACATAAGAATAAGAATATATCCTAGAGAGGAGATCAAAAAGTGTATCTCTATTATTAAGGGGTTAATATAATGATCATAACTTAAATAGATCAAGATGCAACATAAAATCATAATAATGCCATAACAATTAGAGACATATCAATTTTAAATAATCAAACCTGGAGTCTTCACTGCTAGGGAGGGTGCGCTTGTTCCTATGAATGTACTGAATTCAAAATCATTGTTTGGGCAAGGTCTCTTGTACATCCACCGCAAACACTCATGCTTTGTTGGATGATATAACTTGAAAAAAATACACAAGTTCATACCTTTGAAATTTGTAGGATCGTTCAACTTGTCTTCTAATATGAAACTAGACACCATCTTGACAAGAAGAGGTTAGAAACTAAATAAAAAAGGTTCAATTATTAGAACAAGATAGAAACCTTGAAATTTCAACTTTGACCACACATATCATTTTTTGACCAAAAGTCAATCTTTTATTTTGACCAGTCAACCTATGACTTTGACTTTGACCCAAAAAATAAAAATTGATGTTTTTGATGGCCGAGGGAACCAAGAGATGCACTGGGTTAGGGTGCACTAGGATAACCCAAAATTAGTCCCAATACTTGATAGAAACTTTCACTGCAACTAGTGCTGGCATTGCAACTGGTGCTACAACTGGCACTGCAACTAGTGCTGCAACTGACATTGCAACCAGAGCTGCAACTGGAACTGCAACTGGTGTTGCAAATGACACTGCATCTGCAATTGAAATTTCAATTTTTCTACAACGATCTTGACAGATAGTTACAGATCTACCTTCCAGTGGTTAGATTGTTCCGAAGGTAGTGTGGGACCATAACCTGTTCAAATGTTGTCTTGTTTCACCATAGACAATGCTACACCATTATCACCCAACCATAGGCAAAAATCCACCCCCGAGCACCTTAACCATTGACACAAATATTGATTCCAGGAAGCCACACCATAACCAAAAGATAACCAAGAGAGCACACCTTCTCCAAGGGTAGTGCACAAGAGAAAGTACCAGAAAGACTGAAAAAGAGAAAACTTTACAACTGCAGTTGTTTCTCCTCCTCCTCCAAACTTGTGCACTATTTATGGGTGACTGAGAGTGTGGGAGTGAGTGAACAAATGAGCCAATATGTCCTCTATTTATACTAATCTATCCAGGTGAACATGTGTCTCTTAAGGTAGGGCTGACCTATCCTTTTCTGCATATAATACTTCAATATTACTTATTCTGCTGAGCCGAATTATCTTCTAGGGTTTTCACACATCTATTTAGGGTTTCTCTTGCTTCTGGAATATTCTGTTCTAGTCAAAGGTTACATATGGAGGTTAATAGCTCCTGCAACTACCATAATACCAACACAAGAAACCAAAGCTACTTGATTTCAGATTTTTTGGCATCATGGTAGACGAAGAGGAAGGAAATGTGGAAGCAAAAGGAGAAGCAACCTTTGGGTTCCCCATCCTCGATATGGAACCAAATGAAAATATGAAGAACATTCCTCCACCGATACTACCAAATTTCATAGGTACTATCACTGAAGATCTAGATGCCTTTTTATTTGAATTTGATATTCTATGTCGAAGTTATAATTATGTGGATGATGCTTAGAAATTAAAGTTATTTCCTACAACTTTGAAATATTCCACCTTGATATGGTTTATGGGACTTCCAGAGTATTCTATTAGGTCTTGTAAGGATATGAAAAATTCTTTTCTAAAGAAATACCAAGATTATTGTAGAACTAGAGACTCACATAATGATATATTTAAGATGCAACAACATGATGAGGAAAGTCTTGAGGACTGTGTTGAGAGGTTTTTATACAAACTTTAGAAGACTAAACAAAGTAACTTAAACAATAATATTGTTAGAACTATTTTCCTAAAGGGGATATAGGTAGAGTATATAGAAGTGCTTAATCTTATGGGTTTTCGTGATGTTTCTCACTTACCATTTGTAGAAATTTGTGATATTTCTAGGAGATATTCACGAAGTAGAGCCAAATATGGTAAGGGAGTAAGAGATACTTTAACAAGAGATACTAAATCTACTGCAGGGGGAGTGACAAGGATGGAGCTAGGAATTTTATTATAAATCTGTAAAACAAATATCCTTGGTACTATTAGCTCGCATCTAGATACGCTTAAAATAAAAAAGAAAGAAGAAGAATAATAATAAAATTTAATTGTCTTTTGTGCTAGGTGTAGGAAAATGCATCCTTTAAGAGAGTTCCCATTGGACAATGTAAAATTTTACACTATTTGTGTAGATAATCATGATACCAAAAAATTCCCCTCATTGTCAAGACTCCAAGCTATCTACCGAGGAAGCAATGGGACAATTGAACCATATTTTCAAGATGCATAAAGAAGGCTTTGACAACCACACCCATAAGGTATGGCACACAACCCTTCATTTCAATCTTGTGCATCTTATAATACTTATCCTTAGCAATGGAATTCTCCGATAACTTGGCAGCCTGCCCAAAACCAACCTTGTCAACAAAGATGGTGAGGGAGTACTTATGGAAATATAGCCCCACAACAATTTTCAATGCCTTACCCAACTCCATAGTTTCCACCACCTTAACCTCCAATACAAGCACAAGTAAATCCACCTCAACCAACAATTCCTCAAATTCCACAACAATTATAGTTACCTTCAACTCAAAACTCTCTAAGACAAACACAATTGCCTGCTCAATCGGTTCCCAATCCAAATAAAAAAACTGCTCAAGACATCTTCAATGTTGAGTTACATAACTTTCTAACTTACTTGATCACTCAAGTACCCTTGCAAGACATACATTTAAGGCTAGGAAATTTCCTCTAGAAACAAAACCCCACAATTGTCATTGAAAAAGAACTTGAAGAGGAGGAAAATCTCGTCTAAACATCCAATGATGACCCCCCTTCTGATAGGATAGTCATCACCACACAAACATCTCCAGTTTTGAATTCAAAGAAACCTCAGGTACCCAAAATCCCTCCTTTCCAAGAGAGGTTGGCCTTAGAGAAACTTGTGGCTCAACCTAAATTCGACTTGGAAACAGAACTGAAAAATGTTTGTGTGAAAATTCATTTGTTACAAGCAATAAAAGACATGCCTATATATGCAAAAACCATAATGGAATTATGTATTAAGAAACCTGGGAGAAAAAGGAAAACCCCCCCTACAATTCAAGTTATAGGAAAATTAACTGAACTAATTTATGGATAAAGCTATAATGGAGAAATATATTGATCTTGGAAACCTGATAGTCATTGTTTACATCAACAATGTTCCCATATAAAACACTCTAATTGACCCGAGGGAAGAAATAAATTTTATGAAGAAACTTATCCTCTATCCACCTACAAAACTAGTAGTAGAAGAGTCCTTGTGGATATAATATCCCTACAAAGATGAATAAATCACACAACCCCTTTTAACCTGTCACATACCCACTACCTCAATCGCTTCTTTTGTTGGTTTCTGTAGAATCCAAGCCCCTGAATTACCTACGGAGGCCTAGCACAAGCTAGATCTTTCTCTCTCTCTCTCTTATGTGATCACGGGCCATGATCACAGGTCAAATAATCATGGCGCCTCTTTGTATTCCACGCCTTGGCGCTACAGGGGTGTCGAATTGTTCGAATCTGCAACCGTCGAACCCTGATAGGGCTAGCGATCGGCCAATAGGGATGAATCCCAACAGGGATAGAGATAAACTAATGAGAACAGGCCTCATCGCACAGTTAAGTGGAGTACAGGTGACAAAGGGGGAAATGCGACATGGTAGTCGATAGGACCGGAGGGGACCCCACTTCACACGCCACACTATTCCGGACTCGACCCCCCCCCCCATTAAAGGCAGAATGGGAAGGGGGGTCTGGAATTCACCTAAGCACCGTTGATCAAGGTGAATTAATCCCAACCGTTCGAGAGTTGCACGTCCGATTCCAGACCCCCCCCACCGCTAAAGGCAGAATGATAAGGGGGCTCCGGAATGAAGCCTCAACCGTAAATCTGAGCGGGTGGACTTTGGCCATTCAGATCTGCTCGCCGCTTACTCTAAGGCGTCTTCGTGCCCCAGCTTAAAATTGACGTCACTTCCTCTCATATGACGGTCGTTATAGACCCCGAGATCCTCTAAAAGAATCTCGTTCGTTCATCAGGATTTATCATCACGAGAGTCCGAACTCTCGATCACAGGACTCCCAAATTCTCGATCCCCGGTTTCCTGATGTGGTTAATATCTCGACACGTAGCCTCCGTAAATCAGATGGTCCAGATCTGTCTTGGGTTTTCCACCATGGAAAGCCCCGATCTCTCATCACCAGGACTCCCGATTCCGCGATTCCCGATTTCCAAAATGGGAGATCTCACGACACGTGGCCCTCTTAAATTGGATGACCCAAATCTATTTCGGGGTTTCTACCAGGGAAGGCCCCGAACCTTCATCATCAGAACTGCCGAGTTTGCGATTTCCGATTTCCCGAAATGGAAGATCTCACGACACTTAGCCTCCCAAGATCGGACGGTCCAAAACCGCTTCGAGGTTTCCACCATGGAACATCCCGATCCCTCGATTCCCGATTTCTTGAAATGGGAAATCTTACGACACGTGGCCTCCATCGTTCGGATGGTATAGATCTATTTCAGGGCTTTCGCCCCTATTCACTGGGGGTTTAAACCACGGGTAACTCCTGACAGATCCAACGGCTATCGGGTTTTCCAGCCGAGATCTGACAGCTCAGATTGGTTCTTACCTGTGCATTCTTCCACGACTCCCTGGACATGGAAAAATCGACGGTCTAGATACTCCCGTGGACCTTGGGGGTCTATGGTCCCGATTTCTTCGCTGCCCACGAGGACACAGAGAAACCAAATGGTAAGGCGTTTAACACCCTACTTTCTCTGACCAATCTAACGGTCGTGTATGACCATAGATTTCCCGACGGAATCTCGTCCATCGTTCCACACCTATTTAGGGTTAAGGTACATAACCTTCCAGCTTCTTTCTCTAATCTGATGGTCAGAAGTAACCATAGATCTCCCAATAGGAACTCGTCCGTCGATTCGATACTTCATCCTTATGCTGTCATCTCGGGTTTTCAAGAGGATCG
>JZKD02S0204860.1:53991-76921 GCA_000966675.3 Picea glauca
CATACACTACATATCTATGTATGAATATGTCTTTCATACTTTTGTTTGATACAATTGTAGGAGCATTATTCTCCATGCCTCGTAGAACAACTTGTTTCCCTCTTGGCGTGAAGAACTTCATGGTCATCTATTTGTAGTTTGTGATAATGTCCCCCAATGTTTGAAGCCACTGAATTCCCAACATTGCATTTGAATCTGCCACATCTACCACATAAAAATCTTCTGTCAAGGTGTAGTTACCAATTTTTAAGGCAATCTAGGAGTTTTATTTGTGCAAGACACATTAAATTCATCAGCCAATGCTACTTTGAAACCCTCAAAGTCCTTTGTAGCTACCCGTATCCTATCCACCCAAGCCGCATCAATAAAAATGTGGGTTTCCCCACCATCAATCAAGGTAGTGGTTCCATGTTCCCTTATGACTTCTTTAACTCTGAAGGTGTTGAATCTTAGAGTACCTGATAATATGGATATAAAAA
Organism: Picea glauca; assembly: GCA_000966675.3. NCBI lineage: Eukaryota > Viridiplantae > Streptophyta > Pinopsida > Pinales > Pinaceae > Picea > Picea glauca. Next base: position 54,471 of record JZKD02S0204860.1, read on the forward strand.
CCTCCTTAGCCTCCTCACGAGGCTTTTCCCTTGTCTCCTCCTTCTGCTCTTTTCCTTGCTCTGGAGCAACCTCTTGCTATTCCTCCTCCTCATTAGAATCTGAATGTACCTCAATATAATGGGATTGAACCTTTCCCTGAAACTTGTGTCCTGGTACCCATGGATATTTATAGTGGAAACAAATGTTCATTCTCCTTAGCTCATTATTTGTTGCCTCATCCAAAATTTCCTTACCTGTACCTTCCTTCCTAGGAGGATTCTTGTTCTTGATTTTTTGTGGAATAAAGGTCTTGGATTTTTTTTTGGTTTTAGGGGCTGCACCCTCCATCTCCCTTGTCCTGAAAATAACATCCTTTAAGGTCTCAGGCTTGAAATCCTTTACCCAACCACAAAGTGGCTCCAACAAACCCTCAATGAACAACATCACAAGCCTCTGCTTAGATATGTCTGACACTGTCACTACTAGCTTCTGAAACTCTGTGATGTAAGCATCTGGTGATCCTTCTTGTTTGAGCTATGCTAACTCTTTGAAATGCAACTCTGGGTCCTTTTTATCAAATTGCTCCATTAACTTCTAAGTGAAATCCAAATAGGAAGTGATATTAGAGTGCCCCAGAGTGACTAACCCATGGTACCACCATTCACGTGCCTCTCCATCAAGATGCAAGGTAGCGAATTTAATCACCTTAGCTTCTGTCATGAGGTTCAATTGAAAATAGGTGTCAAGTTTTTGTACCTATGCTCGTGGAATACTCTTTCTAGATCCATCAAATGTGGGAATTGATAACTTTCCCAACTTCCTCGAGAGATATTTTTTTTTGTCCCCTTTGGTCCTTGGGTCTATTCCTATATTTAATGGAGTAGAAATATTGAAGTGACATAGAAACCTGAAAATAATCCCCCAAGGCCTGATACTCTACATAATAATCTTGGAAAGTCTCACCACACATCGGTTGCCCATAGTTCACTGTTTGTTGATTTTCCAAGAATTGAGGCATTAATGTTCTAGGGACTTTTCTTCTATATGTATTTGGTCCAACCTGTGTAGGCACCCTGTCATGGTTTGGTGTAGGGATATCATGATGGATCCACTCACCATTGTTTCCATTGTTCACATTTGAACCCCTTGCACCAGAGTTGCTGCCATGGTTCTGAGCTACAATTAATTGAGTCATGAGTTGGGATAATTGCTGCTGCCCACTAGATGTGTTCTCCAATATCTGAAGGGATCTATCCTCATTTGGGTCTCCCATGTTCTGCTCTGGGTTGATTCTCACCCATCTCCTCCTCTCCTTCGTAAAAAATGTTTTCTGCCCCTCACTGTATTCTACTCTTGTAGGTGATATACCTATCGTTTCCTCTCCTCATGAACTAAAAAACCCCCCCTTAGGCTAGTAGGAAGAGGGCTCTGATACCACTATAATGTTCCTATACACTGTTGTTATGAATTTTTCTCACTACTGTATCTTTTTCATGATTTTTTTGTGTATTGACTTTCGTCAAACACTTAGGCTATAGGTGTCATTCATTGCTAAAACTTCCAATATGCTGCTGTGATATTTTAATTTCTTTTTTGAAGTGTTATGGGGGTTAAGTGTGGTATAAATGTGTCCCAAAAAAAATTATTTTTAACACAAGTGTTAGTATCCAGATACTAAATTTTTAGTTTTTCCTTGTTACAGGAATGGGGTTATTCTCATAGCACCGGGAAGTGTTGTTCCTGAGCACCGGTATCGTATATGCCAGAAATAGTACTGAGCTTTTGACTTGCCTTGTTGGAGGGAGGTATAAGAAGGGTGGAAGTCTTTGTTTCATACGCCTTTTCAATGTTATTATGCCCTGATTCCACTTCATCAAGATAAATTGGTCTTTGTACTAGTCAAATGTGTATAAAGCTGATATTAAGTAAGGATTATTGCCTGTGGATTAAAAGGCTATTTTCTGGCAAAATAAAATGGTATTATAACGCCATTTTGGTTTATGTGGTCAAGTATTATGGTTTCAATTGTCTTTTACATTCTTAATGATTATGTTAGCAAAATTATTGGCCAGGAGCCAATCTCCAGTTCTGGAAGCCACACACCTGCAGTCATACAAAACAAGAGGATTGCCAAAAGGATCGACAAAGGGTGTATCGTGCTGCCACAAGCCAGGCTACCTTGTACCCCCTTATTGTAAAACTCACCGCCCAACACATGCCCATCATCCTCATCCTATTCTGCATATTTAATCTCAAATCACCGCCCTCTTATCATTCCTCAGATCCACTAGTAGTGGATCACAATTTAGAGAGAACATGACTGCAAAAGCAGAAGCAATTGTGGAAAAGCTAAAAGAATCATATGTTTCATTCATGCAGATAAAGTGAATGCAGCTATGGAGAAATGGGATTGAAATGTATTTGAGTTTCCACATCTTACTTTTCATAAGTTTATGAAGGAACATTGTATGAAACCATTCTTTGTGCTCCAAAACTTCGACAGGTTCAAGTCGATAATAAAACATTAATGGTGCATCGATGTGAAAAATGGGTGAAGTTGTCTGGAATTGATCTTCTTCCTGGAGATGTTTTATCTATTGGACGTTCTGTAGGGAAAAGTGGAGAAGAGAGTTTTATCTCAGATGATATGTTGCTACAGGTTGGCAATGAAGTTACCAGTAAGGAAATTTTGATTGGGTAATCTACCTCAAAATGGAAGAGAGTTTGAGCTAGTATAATCTCGAGGAAATAGTAGTTCTACGCTCACAATGGGTGTGATTACAAATAGTTGAATAGTCTTTTTGGCAGGTCGAAGCACGTTCAGGGTCAATTTGCAGGTTACTTGGAGTGCTCGCATTTTAAAGAGGGAAGTTCGCATAGCCATGAAAGTGGATAAGACCAAGAAAATGATCAATCAAATGTTAATGAAGTCTCAGACCTCAAAATTATGTGCAGGGATATGTCTAGAGATTTACCAGATCATCTAAAAACTCAAATCATAGAAGAAATGATCAAATCTCAGTGTTTGAGGTATCTCATTTATGGTCAACCAAGTATCAAATATTTGGATGAAGGATCTAATATTTTCAAATAAGCCACATGATTAGAAAAAAAAGGATCCTCATTTCCAGGCATAAAATCAAAAGATGGCAAGTGATCAAACTCAACATTCCAAGAAAAGTCTATGAGTGGAAAACAGTTAAAGGAATAGATTTTTTCCAGATTTCGAGGAGAAATATGAGCAGTCAGTTGTTCCCAGATTTTATAGGACTAAATCGATGGTTAGAAAATCTTGTTAGATCCAAGAATATATCAAAATAAGGCATCGAATTCAAACAGTGGTGGAAAAATTGGAGACCCAAGGGACCTTTTTGTGAAGCACATTGTAAAGGCATTATGTTCAATTTGACACTTAATATCAAAGGCATATGGATGGTTAGACCCTCTTTTTCTACTCTTTTATTTCTTTATTCATGCTTGAATTCATATTTAGATTGCAATGCTTTTGATTCTTGACTGTTAATTTATACAGTGAAAATTTTATTGTAAAGATTATTTTTCAAGTTTGATATCAAGCTGAACATCTTGTTTCTTTATGATATTTTGAGGCAAGAATTTTGGTGAAGTTGACAAATTGAAGGATTCACCTTCCTTTTTCTTAATTGGTTTAATCCATCTTTGTGTTTACCTATTTTTCAGTCAATGGGATATACTTTATTTTAATCTTGTTTTTCATATTGTGTTGTTACCTTGAAACCAGTTTCAAACCACCTTACTCAAAAAACCCAATGATAAAACCCTCAAAACGCTTTTGCAATAAATCAATGATGCCCTAGCTTGCCCTTAGCAGTCAAGTGCAACTTTAGGGACTAAAATTTTTCGCGCCGTTGCCGGGGAAAGAGACACGAAGTATTTATCCCTGGGAGAACAACAACTATTAGATCCACTTATTGATGGTGAACAGGAAGGGGATAGATACATGACTGCAGATATTTCACCATGGCGACTCCACTATCTAAAGATCAATAGGCAACTCCACTGGATCCAAGCATGGAAGCCATTCTGGCTCAAAGGTTCTCTTTTTGTGATTTTTCAGATATCATTGGTTTTCCAAACCCAATTCTTAGCAGAGTTGAATGGGAAGGTATCCTTCCATTCCTATGTTTAAAGGCGAAGATTGGGAGGTTCCGGCTGAGCATCTGCTATATTTTCATGAGTTTATTCATGGACGTCAGGTTGTGCATGAGGATGTCAAGATCAAGCTTTTCAGATATGTGTTGAAGGGAGCAACTCTCGACTAGTGTAGATCGCTTCCGGCTTGAAGTATTAATTCATTGGCAAGTTTTCATGATACTTTCAATATATTTTATAAAGAAAAAATTTCAGCTGAAAGTCTTTTTGTAATTTGTTGTGATGTATTTGAGAAGCATATACAACAAGAACTAGAGTTTTCATCTATTTGCAAGGATGAAAATCATTTTATTAAGGAAGACCTTCAAGATACCATTGATGATAAGAAAGATGATTGCATAGTTGTAGATGCACTTGATCTTGTTCTTGATGCCCCTGCAGTTTTAGATTTGAATGGAAAAGCTCGTGTTTATGATGAGTATAAAGAACAAGTGTTTCTTCAACATATTGTTGTTGATGAACCTGATAAACATAAAAAAATTAGGGAAGGTTATTAGCATCCTGCCATAGTTATGGTGACAGAAGACGATCAACAAATTTATGAAAACATTCTGCCCATTAGTCATGAACAGACGGAACCAGATTATGGTAGGCATACATCAGAAATTGAAGTACACATCGAGAAGCAAGCGAAGGTAACCATGTTTGGTTATCAATCTACTTATTTCTTCTATGATCCAATAGCTATTTATATGGAGTCATTCTTCTCAGAAGTTTTCAGCCTTGCAAAGTTTCAAATCAAAGAAGATGGAAATTGTAAGTATGTGTTACAAGTTAAAATTTTGTTACACACAATGAAGTTTTCTTCGATCTTATTCTGCATACAAGGAGTTGTTATAGTCAGCTGGATGTTATCATGGCTTCATTGGAAGCATGATTTCACATGATTAGCCAGTTTTCACTGGTTAAAAGTAGAAATAGATAAGAGAAATAAGCTCGCTATCGAGCATGAAATTTCTTGCCTAGTGTAATCAGATTTGCAGCGAGTTTGTTTTTAACATTGTGTTAGAGTTTGGATAAGTTGCATAAGTTTAGGCTAGATTTGAATGAAATTGGCTGACTCCATAACCCAATGGACTAGGCACAACACATAAGTTGTGGATGTCTGCAAAGCGGAAGATTTGCAAGGTCAAGATTGTACAACGGAAAAGACATAGTGGTCTGCTTGTTCTTGATGCCTCACAGGGAGAGAATCATCCTCTAGAAGGAGCCAATGTTAGTATCCAGATACTAAATTTTCAGTTTTTCCTTGTTACAGGAATGGGGTTATTCTTGTAGCATCGTTAAGTGTTGTTCCTGAGCACCGGTATCGTATATGCCATAAATAATACTGATATTTTGACTTGCGTCGTTGGAGAGAGGTATACGAAGGGTGGAAGTCTTTGCTTCATACGCCTTTTCAATGTTATTATGCCCTGATTCCACTTCATCAAGATAAATTGGCCTTTGTACTAGTCAAATGTGTCTAAAGCTGATATTAAGTAAGGATTATTGCCTGTGGATTAAAAGGTTGTTTTCTGGCAAAATAAACTGGTATTATAATGCCATTTTGGTTTATGTGGTCAAGTATTATGGTTTTGGTTGTCTTTTACATTCTTAATGATTATGTTAGCAAAATTATTGGCCAGGAGCCAATCTCCAGTCCTGGAAGCCACACACCTGCAGTCATACAAAACATGAGGATTGCCAAAAGGATCGACAAAGGGTGTATTATGCTGCCACAAGCCAGGCTACCCTGTACCCCCTTATTGTAAAACTCACCGCCCAGCACATGCCCATCGTCTTCATCCTATTCTGCGTATTTAATCTCAAATCACCGCCCTCTTATCATTCCTTAGATCCATTAGTACTGGATCACAATTTAGAGAGAACATGATTGCAAAAGCAGAAGCAATTGTGGAAAAGCTAAAAGAATCAGATGTTTCATTCATGCAGATAAAGTGAATGCAGCTATGGAGAAATGGGATTGAAATGTATTTGAGTTTCCACATCTTACTTTTCATAAGTTTATGAAGGAACATTGTATGAAACCATTCTTTGTGCTCCAAAACTTCGGCAGGTTCAAGTCGATAATAAAACATTAATGGTGTATCGATGTGAAAAATGGGTGAAGCTGTCTGGAATTGATCTTCTTCCTGGAGATGTTTTATCTATTGGACGTTCTGCAGGGAAAAGTGGAGAAGAGAGTTTTATCTCAGATGATATGTTGCTACAGGCTGGCAACGAAGTTACCAGTAAGGAAATTTTGATTGGGTAATCTACCTCAAAATGGAAGAGAGTTTGAGCTGGTAAAATCTTGAGGAAATAACAGTTCCATGCTCACAATGGGTGTGATTGCAAATAGTTGGATAGTCTTTTTGGCAGGTCGAAGCACGTTCAGGGTCAATTTGCAGGTTACTTGGAGTGCTTGCATTTTAAAGAGGGAAGTTCGCATGGCCATGAAAGTGGATCAGACCAAGAACATGATCAATCAAATGTTAATGAAGTCTCAGACCTCAAAATTATGTATAGGGATATGTCTAGAGATTTACCAAATCATCTAAAAACTCAAATCATAGAAGAAATGATCAAATCTCAGTGTTTGAGGTATCTCATTTATGGTCAACCAAGTATCAAATATTTGGATGAAGGATCTAATCTTTTCAAATAAGCCACATGATTAGAAAAAAAAACGATCCTCATTTCCAGGCATAAAATCAAAATATGGTAGGTGATCAAACTCAACATTCCAAGAAAAATTCTATGAGTGGAAAACAGTTAAAGGAATAGATTTTTTCCAGATTTCGAGGAGAAATATGAGCAGTCAGTTGTTCCCAGATTTTATAGGACTAAATCGATGGTTAGAAAATATTGCTAGATCCAAGAATATAACAAAATAAGGCATCAAATTCAAACAGTGGTGGAAAAAATTGGAGACCCAAGGGACCTTTTTGTGAAGCACATTGTAAAGGCATTATGTTCAATTTGACACTTAATAGCAAAGGCATATGGATGGTTAGACCCTCTTTTTCTACTCTGTTATTTCTTTATTCATGCTTGAATTCATATTCAGATTGAAATGCTTTTGATTCTTGACTGTTAATTTATACAGTGAAAATTTTACTGTAAAGATTATTTTTCAAGTTTGATATCAAGCTGAACATGTTGTTTCTTTATGATATTTTGAGGCAAGAATTTTGGTGAAGTTGACAAATTGAAGGCTTCACCTTCCTTTTTCTTAATTGGTTTAATCCATATTTGTGTTTACCTATTATTCATTCAATGGGATATACTCTGTTTTAATCTTGTTTTTCATATTGTGTTGTTACCTTGAAACCAGTTTCAAACCACCTTACTCAAAAAACCCAATCATAAAACCCTCAAAACGCTTTTGCAATAAATCAATGATGCCCTAGTTTGCCCTTAGCAGTCAAGTGAAACTTTAGGGAATGGCATACAAAAACAAACATGAAAAAACTCAAATACACAACTGATAAAATGGAGGAACACAACATGAATGTATTTATTAATTACCAGTTTATAACTAAGAAATGACAATGGTAGAAATTCACAGTTTTCTTGACATTTTTCCAGCTAATAGTTCCTTGTTTACTGAAGGAGTAGCAAGGCTATATATTCTCCCTCCAAATGACACTAATGTTGTTCCAAAATGGGTCTTTCAGAGAGACATATCACCCCTTATTTCTAGATCTCGACCTATCAAGAAATTTCGGCCCTTGTTTGAAGCTATGATCTCTATCTCAAGGAGATCGACCTGGTCACACAATGGCTCAAACCTACTTCCCACTCAACTTCTGTAGATGACAAAATTCAACCCCCTAACCACATCAAAGTTCCCAACTCATAGAAAATGGTCTAATATGGAGACCCACGATTTCTTCTGGGAGAAATCGACCTTCCACAACCAACAATTTGACCCACTAAGTGAATATGTAGTCCAACTAGAAGATATAACCCAACAAGCAGATAACTCAGCCTCCTCAGAGCAGTTCGACCCTTGCAAACTCAAACTCAACCACCACATCTAAGAGCTTAGCCACAAATGAAGAGAAAAATGTAGCCACTAAAGATAACCCTTCTAGCATTGAAATACAATGAATAAATCAATGTGATCCCTTCCCCAAAATGAATATCTAGGGTGGATGGTCTCACCACCGAAGCCAATCTCTAAAATTTTCTCCTAGGGTTTCCGTCCCAAGAGTTCCAAAGCCACAATGAGCTCTCTCAATGAGAAATTAGAAAATGCCAATGCAAGAATGAGAGAGGCCACCCCATTTTTTCCCTTTTTTTTTCCATTCGTCAACTCTTTTACAACCTTTTTTTTTACCTTTTAATCAATTTAAGTGACTTTTCATATTCCTCCTAAGTAACTTTTGGTGCTTTTCCCTTTTTCCCCTTTTAATTATCTAATGTCATTTTTGTTAGGAACTTTTCCCCTTAGGACATCAAATAATTAATTAATTCCTGTTTTTAATGATTATAGCTTATGATAATCACTTAGGATACTTCTTCCATGTCCCATGACCACTTTAAATGGGACATGAAACCTTAGAAGGAAAAATCTTGTTGCAAATTTCCTCCCTATAATCTAGAATGAAAGTGAAAATGGTCCTGTAGATGATAGTTTTCCCGACAAACATTTATTTGCTATTTCTACTAACTCTCCATGGTTCATAGATATAGAAAATTATTTTTCCACATGGAAATTTCCACAACACCTTTCTTCATGGGAAAATAAACAAATTTCAAGCTCAGTGCCACATATTCATGGATCAGAGGTGACCTCTTTTGTAGTGGACCAGATATGATTATTGGAAGATGTGTAAGAGAAGATGAGATGTTGGAAATTTTGTGATCTTTCCTTGATGGTCCATGTGTGGGCCACTTTGCTGACAAGAGAATGACCTACACAATACTTCATCATGGGTACTACTAGCCAACACTCTTCAAGGATGCTAAAATATATGTAAGGAGTTGTGAAAACTACCAAAGGATGGGGAGACTGGTACAAGCTGACAAAATGCCCCTACAACCAAAGATATTGATTGAGCCCTTTGAAAGATGGGTTCTGGACTTCGTAGGAACACTATCTCCTACATCTAGAAAGAAAAGGTATATCTTAGTTTGTACATATTATGTAACCAAATGGTTAGGAGCAAAATCTCTATATCAAGCTAGTGAAAAATCAGTTGTTGATTTCCTTTATGAAGACATTTTTACTTGTTTTGGTGTTCCAAGAGAGATTGTGACATATCATCGAGCACAGTTCACATCTAAGCTGATGAAATCCACTACACAACAATATAAGATAAAGCATCACAAATCTTCTCCACATCAGCCCCAAGCTAATGGACAGGTAGAGTTCACGAACAAAGTGCTAGAGGCCATTTTGACCAAGACCATACAATTACATCATAAGGATTGGGCCGGTAGACTTTCAGAGGAACTTTGGGCCTACAAGACTGCATGGAGAAGCACCATTGGACTCACCCCCTATGAGTTATTATATGGAAAGCAAGTTCTCCTACCCATTGAATTCCAAATAAGGAATTTCAGAACAACAATGTAGTTGGGTTTATACTTGAAAGAGGCTCAGAAGCAAAGTGTGGCACAACTGAATGGGTTGGATGAAATTCGACAGGAAACCATCCAACATACCATTCTTGTTTAGGAACAACAGGCGAGGTGGCATGAAAAATTTATTAGAAATAAGGTCTTCAAATCTGGTGACTAGGATCATATGAGGTCGAGAATATATTTGATAATGGCTCTTTGAGAATGAGAATAATAGATGTAGATCTGATCTCCTTTGTGGTGAATTACCATTGGTTAATATTATACCACAAACCCATGTCCAAGAAAACGTTTGTTCAAGATATGTTACAACTGTAAGAGATGGAGGTTGTGAATAGGGGGTCTCCTTCCCCCTCTCTAACCTCTGCTTAAGTTTTCTCCCAAATTCTAGGTGTGTGTGTGTATATATATATATATATATATAAAAGAAAAAAAAGACTAATAAAAAGAAAAAAAATAGAAAACAATAAAAAAAGTATAGAAAACAAATAGTCTAGTTATAAAAATCAGCTTTTTGGCATAGCTAGTCATGGATTTGCTTGAAAACTAGGTTGTTGGTGGGTAAGTCCACAATAGAATTTGGCATACAATTGTTGACTCTACCTTCTATTATTCAAATCACTACATTACTCTCATGTTAGATGATGGGGGATTCACTAAGGCCCTCCTTCTAACAAACTCTGCCCCATTGACTCCAACACCTTATCTGGGGTCAAAGTTAGATAATTTTTATGGTACCTAGAGGCTTGCATACATTAATGGCAGGTTCTCTTGCTGAAAGCAATTTTGATTCCTCAATGCTCCCTATTTTTCATATCTTGTAGATGAATCGACCTCAAATCATCTATTTTTACCTCGCAAAACGTATCAAGGCACCTCGACTCTCATCGACATCAATGGTGAGTAGTCCCTCATTGGTTAACATCATTCATCATTGGCTGGTAATCCAATGATTTCTTTCTATGTTCGACTTCAAAAAATTCATTTACATATATAGAATTGTGCCAAGATTGGGTTTCAATGAAGATTATTTGGTTCAAGGTTCTAAAAATAGTTTTCAATGTGTGAATAAAAGGGGAATAGGATGCAAGGCAAGTGGAACAGACAAATTCCTAAAAAAGAGGAGGTTATCTCTTCCTTTAGCGGGTCTCCTGCTAAGGGACCATATCTCTTCTTCGTTACAAATCTTGAGGAATGAGTGTTATTTTGACCCCCCATCTCTTTGCTTTAGTGTTCCTATTGCAGTTATTTTCCTCTCACTCCATCGCCGGATCTGTTTTTAGTGGCATATGTGATTGGGTGGGAAAATTAACCACCATAACTCATTCACCATCTTTTGGTTTCAGTTTGGTTTTGCTATTTTCATCATGAATAATTTTAGGTTTTATGAGTTTTTAAGAGATTCACAACATGTATAGAGTCAAAGTCATTCCTTTTTTATCATAATAATGCTTCATTAGCAACAACAATGGTTCCATCAACTCCAATTTCTTCAGTTAGTAGTATAAAAAAAATACAAAGAAGTTGGATGTATTGGTACATGAACTGTACATGAGGTACATAAAAGACTATAACTGTATTTTCATGGAACAAATACAACCAATCACATACCCTTATTCATTAGTCCAAGTATATAAAACATACCATATGTCTCTATGATTAAAAACAAGTATTTATTACCTGTACACCATTCAACAAAGCTCATGCGTTAATGTTTTGCATTGATTCTTCCAACATGATTTCATGACTTCCACAAATGTAAGTTGGTAATTGAAAAAAGTAAATTTAGAGGTAAATAAGTTTCTTTTAAACTCTTTTAATCTATTAAGAACAAGGGAAATTTTATTTGCAACTCTCTTATATTTGTTGCTTTACCCTTACCTTTTATCCCATTGCTAAACAATTGTAAACATATGACTTATTTCTCCGTATCTTGAAACCTTTCCTACCATTGTGTCATACACCATATTTCCTTAACTCATACCTTACCCCTATAACATGTTACATATAACAAGTGTTGGACAAGAGATATTCCACTAATCAAATTGCATTACTATGTACAAAATAGTCACATCCATTCCCCATATGTCCACATATCATATCGACCATATGGCATATTACTTATATACATTACTTATTGGTGATAAGAATCCATCACGAGTTTACACCTGTTGATGAAATGACACTTCTAGAACTACAAATGATTGAGTTTTAATGTTATGTGGATACAATGGCATTCTTATTGCACTTACAGACCCGACCGTTTCATGATTATCCATGAGCCTGTGTAATCACTCATTCGACTATTATAAATGATTTTGAATCACCAAAGGGATTCAAAATGAGTAACACCCACATTATTTGAAATCAAAACCATATGAGCATTTAATAGTGGTGACTGTTTGAACTTCTTCTTATCAGACCCTGTTCATTGGCCTTGAAATCTTCATTCTTTCCTTGCTAGAACCATTTCCATTGACGATGGTGGTCGACCATCACGATCTGACATCCAAGTGAGCTCTAGAAGCTCTGTTCGAGTATAACTCATGTTGAAAAATGCTTATAGCCACAGGGTGGAATGAATTCTTCATGAATTTCCAAGGATACAATGACCAGGTGACATTGCAGTTCGCAAAGGGTTTTAGTAGAAAAGCAACCCGAATTGGGGAGCTGGTAATGGAGGTGTCAGAGAAGTCAATTTCCCATGCCACAGGCTTTCCAATAGAAGGAGAAAGTCATTAAAAAATCAACCTATAGCACAAAACCTCTGTAACTGATTTTTAAAACCAAAGTCTCAGAATGCAAACTGGGCGAATGAGATACCACGGGCTTGGCTTAAGGAAAAATGGAATGCACCATTGGAAATTATACAAAGGTATTTGACTTGTGAAGGGCGTAAATCTCTTATATTTTGGTACCACGTTAGAATTTTGTTGCATTTTGAATTTGACCAAGAATTGAATTTTCCTTATTAATTATGGAAGAGTTTAAGCAAGATTTCAAGCCAAGTAAAGAAGAATAATAAATCTCCTTACAAGAGCCTGAATCATCATGGAACAATAAATATTCTGATTGTAGCATAGATTAGTAAGATACATGAAACATGGGAAAGTTTCATTGGCCAAAACAAATTTAATAAACAACCCAATGAGAAACCAAGTAATGCACGGTGATGACAATAAAAAAAAGGGTCTTGATGATGACCTCGAATCCCATGGAGCCGAGGTCTTAATATCTCCTCTAGAAGACCAACGAAAAAGGAAATTTGTGAAGACTAGGCCATTAATAGAGGTAGTGTCCATACCACCTCCAACCCGTCGAGTTACTAGGAACATGGCCAAACAAAGAATTGTTACTCCAATGGCCACTTCTACTCATCATAATGCTCTAGTTTTAACCCTTATTCATACATGTAATCATATGACACCCTCTTCATATAAAAAAAACAAGCAATGGAAAATTGTCCAATCTCCTTAGATAGTGAATGCGAAGACAACAAAACATTAGATGATATTTTTAAAATTCCAAAGAAACATAGGAGTAAGGGTTCAAATCCTATAGAGAAGGAATTTCCTAAAACCTACGATAATGCATCCATTGGACATAAAGAACCTAGTCCACCTTCATATGAATCAACAAGCAAAGTGAAGAATAATAATAGGAAAATTAAAATGTTGAAGCAAGAATCCTTGAAGATGATAGTATTGGAATATGCATACAAAAGGAAAATGAAATGCTAAAATCCCAAAGCTAGAACCTCTAGGAAGAAATCAAGAAGCTACGTTTTGAAAATACAAAAATTCATAAGAAGATTATGAGTTCCGGTCAACCAGAGTAGAGGAGACACAGTGAGAGGATAACTAGGTCTAGAGGAGGTCTCAACATTCTGATCAATGCAACTGGAATTTCCTATTTGTTCACAAGATGTTTCAGTTTTGGATCAATTTTTGAGTTTTCAAGGATGATTTTTTCATGAGGACATGCAAGAAAACAGGTGTGGGGGAGACGTTTGCCTCCCATTTTTCCATATTTAAACATCATTTTCTCACCATTTTCTTAGTATTACACCTAAACTAAACCCCATTATCCTACAAATCCATGCTCCTAAGCCTAAAACCTTGCAACAAACATTAAAGAGCTACTAGTTTCTTATTATATTTAATTTCCTAAGTTTTTAATAGGTTAAATAAGTTTTTGAGAACTAATGTTTAACTATGAAGAATTGATGTTTAGTTCCTGCACCAACTATGGAGTTACAATACCTAGGTTTGGAGGTTTGCTTATATGCGCGTGCCCAAGAAGAAAAAGAGCACATGGGTTTTGTAGATCCAATCCCCAACATGGTTTGTGTCCTCTGGCTCGAGTTCTAGATCATCAACAAGACCACAAGGCTCCAGTTAAACGCAGAGTCAAAGCCTTCTTGTGCCCATGGCATTCATGGGGAATATTCCAAAACAAGAACAAGATGCTATTCGTATGCATTCTGTCATACAAATAGAAAAATATAAAAAACAATTTCTTCGAAGCTCATCTCAATTTCTAAATATACCAGATGGATCGTGGAAGGTTAAACATGGTGGATATGTTTGTTGCTTTTGTCATTTTGGGTGTTTTGTTCATGAGAGCACATGGAATAATATTATCTCTCTGCGTAGGGTTGTATATGTATGTAGTGTCTCAATGTAATCAGAGTTTCACATAGAGGAGTTAATTCATGATACCATAGATGCCTTTTTGGAGCCAAGAGCATCCTTGATTGCTTTTGTTTATATTCAGACTTAATCTATGTAATGGAGCATATGTTGTGAGTTTTACTCTATTTTAATGAAAGTATTCATTCTATAACCTCGTGGTGTTTTGTTGATTGTGTTACTATATGTTTCAAAGGGCTTCTACCGTTTGGAAAGGGCCCACCAATCCGGGATGCAACACTTGTGCTATATCGTTGCTAGAATAGTTTGAATGTTATAGTAGTAGTTAATTTATAATGTTGTATATGTTGTTGTTCGATTTCTTATGTTCCATCCATGATTTCATAATTACAATAAGCTTTTAACCTGTGAATGGTTCATAAAATTACTTGTTTTCTATTTTGTTACAGTTTATGGCAATGGAATTGGTAGTTTAGTCCATCTTCGGAGACAACAAATAACATCATTTTCACTTTCTCAGGGATAATTATTTGTTTTGTGTTTTTCTATTCTATTAAAATCATTGCTTAGATCTTTGGTAGATGCAAGTTATAAAGTGTTTTTTACAATTACAATTACAATTCCACAATCTTGTACAGATCGATTCAATCACTAATAGAAAGACATAAAATCCTGGAAATGTCATGAGCCTTCTTTGTGAGAGTTGATCCCAAGGGATTGATAATTATCCTTTAGAGTTTTCATTGTTGTTTCAAATAAGCAGTTAATACTACACAATGTATGACAACCGAGTCACATCTATGTATAAACAACTTGTTAATATAAAATAAGTGCAGTGTCACCATGTATTCATCACATTGAATGTATTGAATGTGGATTCAAGAGTTAAGACTTGTTTCTCATAAGATTTACCTTTGGACTAATAAATCCAATTTAATATTAGTAGTTTATGAATGGGGATTCAATACTTTTATAGATGACTCATTAAAATGGATGGTTTGAAGTAAAACTTATGGTCATACTTAATACTTTATTTCATTATTTTTTGGATAGTAGTTAGGATTATTGCTATCAAATATAACCTCACATATAGGGCATGAACACTTATATTATTAAGTGAAATATTGCATCTTGAATCTTATAAGGAGATTTGAAAAATTAATTAGCTATTAGTTCTTGCTTTCAAGTTATTTACCAACAATTGAGTAAGTTATTTACCAACAAGTGTTTGTGTGTGAACACTTAACATCCATTGATTAAGAATTAGGATGAGAAGAGATGAGAGAACATGATCATGCATAGATCATAGATCTATGCATGACATACAGAGTTATTTAATTTCTATTCATACTTGGTATCAATCTTGTGGACAGAGTTAAGTTGTTCAAAAGGTTTGCTTGATAGGTTCTTAGTATCTTCATGAATGACCGGATTGAAGTGTGGTTCACTTGTCTCATGAGAAGTTAGAGTAGTTTAAACTTCGATATTTTACCTGACATAATACTGTGTATACAACTCACAAGTTTACGAACTGGATTGAAAAGTACATGGTGTATTAAAGTAACAATTAATTAACCCAACAATAAATCATACAATATCTCAACAGAAAAGGAAGAGATCACACAAGAAGGATTTATAGAACTTAGAAATCCCAAGAGATGCAACCGACATGGAATTTGATTCTAACACTGTGCCTGATTGGGTATCCCTTCAATTTATTGAAAACCATAGAATTGCAGAGGAGTTGGCTCAAGAAGAGCCAACGTTTTTTAAAGAACAATCATTGACATTGCACAATGTGCAATATAATAAAGAAGATAAAAAATTGAAAATTGAAAAAGTCCAAGTGAAAAATAAGAAAGTAACCCATAAGTGGAATTTTGAGGTTGACGTGTCAAGATTTGAATCCTCAGGACTCCTAAAATTGCATATCACTATCGGAGATGCTCTTGCCCATTCAATTTCATAACAGGAATTGGAAAATTTTAGGTTGAAGAGAAGAATAAATGAACTTTAGGATACATTGAGTCCTAAACCATTGTTTGTAGAACCACTGGCTATTATTTCTCTGGATCAAATGCCACCAAGTACACCAGGGACATCAACAAAGGTGAGAAAAGCTGCCAAATTTCTGAGCGGAGTCAGATTGTACGTTGCAGGAAATATTAATAAGCAACTTAAAATTATTTCACAAGCATGGGAAGTCAGTTCAAGCCTAAGAAATTTATCACAAAGGATTGTTGACTTCACTAAATATTTGAAAAAGGAATTGGAACATGTTGAAGCATTTTATAAAAATTATTTAAATATCTTTATTGCACGAGTTTCTAGTTTAAGTGATTATCATAGAAACCAACAATAGTTTCCTTCAAACCATAGGATAAAACAATTAAAAGCAGGCTGGATGACAAGGATACAAATTTTACGAGATGCAATTGCCACCTGTAGAAAGATAAATGACGAAAGAAGTGGTGCATTGTTTAAAGTATTAGAAATTGTTAAATACCTTGAAGGCCCACAACTTATAAGATATTCTATGGTTATAAATAACTAACAACTAGACATAGAGTTGGGTGTGATTAAATCTTCATGGGAAAGCAAGTTCAATGACCTCACGAAATTTATGAAAGATGAAATTAAGCGGTGGCTTGTTACTTTTGTAAATAAAAAGAAGACCACTTGGCATTAGTTGAAAAACTGCATTTCGAATGTGAAGAAATTGAGGAAGAAATATTCTCACTCAAGGTTAAATAAGATATCACCGTCATACAAATGAAGGAATAAATTGAAGAATGGATCGAGAGATCATTGGCACAAATGGTTAACCTTGAATAAATACCAAGAAGCAATTATTTCAAGAAAGTTCTCTACCTAGATATAAAGACAAATACCTAAACAAAAAAGGATCATCACAATCAACAGAGAGAGATACATCCATCCATCTGCCATTTTGTGAGTGTTTTTATTTTCGAAGCATTTCCCTTCCTTTCGTCCTAGTATTTGATCATCCAAATTTATGAAGTGTATTTATCATTTGTAATGTATTTATCATTGGATTCAATGAGTTTATTTATCATTATTTGGTTGACCAATTATATCTATGATAGAGGAAGTTACAACATTTATATCTACCTCACCTTTGTCCAATAATATATATATGCATTGTTTTTTTTATTGTAACCAGAGAGTTATCAAGGATATAATAAATACTACTTATTGCTGGATATATAGTTACTTATTGTTGTGTAGATAGAGAGACTATATATTATGGTTGTTTTCATATGTTGTACAATTGATAACTACTTGCACTACAATCCCTTATATTACAATGAATGTCGAAGGGGAAGAAGAACAAAACTTTTGGAGCATCATATGCTGATGTGAAACCATGGGAGAGTCATGGTTGTTGGTGCATCAACTACTACTACTACAATGGAAGAACTAAGAGTGGAAGATGGTTGTGCATGCTTTGGCAGAGGGTGGGGTGTGAAGGTTTATTAGAAGAGGCTTGACATGTGCAGAGATTTATCAAGTTATATAAAGAAAACTCATCATACACTCCATAAGGGGGAGTGGAATGGGGTGTGAAGGTTTGTTAGAAGAGGTTCATGTGTAGAGATTCATCGAGTTATATAGAGAAAATTCATCATACACTCCATAAGGGGGAGTGGAATGGGGTGTTTCAAGAACACCAATATGTCATTGATCTAGAGGATGAGTAGAGAGGTTGGTCGAGTGTTAGAGCCCTACCCTAACCTCCCTACTTTGGGGTACTTAGTAGGTATTAATTAATGTATGAGGTCATATTCTTTGAATAAGACCCTTTAGGTAGTTAGTGGGTAGTTACTCAATGCAAAATGGTCATCTTTATCAAATAAGGCATACTAACTGGTTGGTACTCATTAATGATGGGACCATAAGTAGTTAGCATTTTTCCAAAGATAAATTGTTTATAAATAGGAAGTTATGTAATGTCTTCTCTTGTGTTGTTCTTGTATTGGAGCTCTACTCAAGGGAGGATGCCACCCTTTAAGAGGCCCGAAACATTTCTCTCTCTTTTTTGGATTATCAATGAAAGGCTTATATTCTACATGTTCTATATCAATGTCTCTCTTATAATTCTATGCAATTTATATTTCTTCAATGATTGCTCAATAAACATTGTTTCTACATGTTAAGTACATTACAAGTGGTATGAGAGCTCTCTCTTGTGCCAGAACATGCCCAAATTTTAGTTTTTTTTAAAGCTAGAGACATGTTCCAACATTTTTAAACACAAGGATTTGTCTTTCAAGGAGAAACACTATGGTTGGGGAAGCATACACGTAGGGGATATAAGTGGAGTCACTTGGTTGGACACTCTTGTACACCTCTATTGGCACCCCTTTGAGTAGTGTTGCATTAGACACAATATGGCTATAGATTTGATTATCTATGTACCTTTGGGTACATTTAAAGTCCCATAGGTGCACATGAAACTAGCCTTACATAAGCTTCTTGGTCGCCTTGTTGCTATATTACACCAAGAACAACACTTGGGGAGATCACTCTCGTCTACCAGGTAATTGAGTAGTATGGCTAAGACTACAATCTATCCTCTTTATTTGGTACCATCAAATATCTAGATGAGGACTATTGTGTTGAGGCCTCAACAACCCCCCATGTCGAGTGACTTGGGGCCCCACTTTTAAATTTTAAATCAAGTCTCTTCAGATATGATTTTTTTCCTTTGATCTTTGCTTTTCAAAAGTTTTAATTAATGATCGCTTATTTTTTACTGAACTTTTATCTAATGCATTATCAACCATCTTGTTTTATAAATCATTTCATTTAGTTTATGATTATTGCAACATCAAGTTAATTTGTCTTGCAAATTTGATGTTTCTAATTCGTCTTATTGCATGTATTATAAATTTCACCAATGCTCCACTTGGATTTGATTGAATCTAACCCACTTAAAGTTTTGTACAACTTTGTCTAAGATCACATAAGTTTTTTTCAGCACGAACTAAATTAGGATTGAGTTTCATGTAAAATTAGCAATTTCACCAATGATTGGATATGATGTGCATTAGGGCCAGCTAACCTTTTTTCATGAATTAAAATATTTCAGAGTCCTATGAATTATGCCAATGTTAATCAACATTTTAAAATTCTATATAACAAATATATTACAAGAGCCCTTAGAACTTAATTTGAGTAAAGCATGTGCTAAATGGAGTTGGGTTTGGACTTTTATTAAAAAATAAACTTTTATTAAAAATGACTTTGTAGATAATTTTGGATGCAGAACTGATTTGACATTTTGACTGTGAAGTATGAAAACACAAACTTATAATTTCCTTTCAAATCTAATGGTTTAAACTTCATTACTTAAGAAAGCCACAAAGATAACTTTAAGCATACCATGTGACTATTCATTGGAAAGCCTCACTTGTTCTCTATGTTCTGCAAAAAAATAGTTCTTTGATAATAAGTTATACAAACATATTACATGTTTTTTAAATTAAATATCGAGTATACTCTTCTCTTCTCATGCTTCCATTAATTAATTTACCACTATCCAAAGAAAAAAGTTATGTTTTTATTCAATGATGCCTCATTAATTTTATATTATTCAATACCTTTATATATATAGACAAATTACATGCTTTTAAAATTAAAAATAGAGTATACTCTTCTCATGGGTAGATTAATTAATTTACCACTATGCAAAAAGGTTATGTTTTCATTCAATGATGCCTCATTAATTCTATATGATTCAATGCTTTTTATATTGTGGCTATAATATTTCATTGAATGACCAATCCTCGATTTACTTTGCCTAGCTTAAAAATTGAATCAAAGTTACTTTTCAAATTAGCCACCTAAAAGTTTTTTTTAAAATAAACTATTGAGAGGGACTGTAAATTAGGTTATTGAAAGATATTTTAAAATATGCTTCGATGGTTTCATGGGAAGACATTTTTAAATATGTTCTGAGCACACTTTTGATAATGCTTCAATGGATTATATTCTCGAAAAAATGCCCAGATGGTTAATTTAGAAAACAACTTGTGGAAAGAAATGATTGGGAGGCACTGCAAAAAGTTGGGCATGTTTTTAGAGATTGGCATGAAGGGAATATATATTTTGACTCACTTACAAATGCTCCACTAATTCAGACCAGTATGACCAGTATGTTGGAGATAGTTTGAAATAAAAAAGAAGAGCGATTGTGATTGGCTTGGTGTGATTGTATACTGTGTTAGTTGAGACAATTGTAATATGTCCACAGCGAGTTAAAAATCTCAGACCATAGACCTGTTATGATGTATTTGTGCAGAGGTCAAAACTCCGGAGGTAAAAGAATTTTAAACAAATACAGACTATTTACATTGAATTACTAACAAAAGGCACAGGTTGGAAGATTTGGAAATTTACCATTACATGGTTCAAAGGAATGATGATTGATCCAGAGAAGTGATTTGCGTTGACAATAGTTATATATATACTCCATGAAGAGTGACTCTCACTTGAAGATGGAATATGCAATTGATCCTGTCAAAAGTTCAGTTCTCATATTGACAAAGTGTGTTGTGATTAATACCTTTGGTAAGTCCTTCATTATGATCTGTGTGAGAATGAGACAAGAACCAATGAGAAAAATCTCTTCTTATATAAGGAAAAACTGTGTAAGATGTTTAGGAATATTGTAATATTATCATAATTGTTATATTTTATTTTAAGAAAGATAAAGATTACTTGGATTTCTTGAGAATTATAATGTTGTGATAAAAAATATTAAAAATAATACTCTAACATCACTATAGTTTTGATGACTTAGAAGATTAGCAAGGTATATTGTAACAAATATTTTGAAATTGTGACTTAATTTGATTTGGATATAAGAAGAACACTTAAAGAAAAATTACTTTTCATCTTCAATCTTAACCCTATTAATATCACAAAGATAACATATTCTTAAGCCCCACATAAACTTTTGATTAAAAACCATACATAGTAAATATGCCTGTAGCCATACAAAGGCAGATGTTGGAACTTATTCATTTGGTGGAAGTATTACTAATATTCAGTAAGTTAATTACATTATGATTGATTTCATATGACACATGTGGGAAAAATTTGAGGCAGAGATGATGAAGGATCTATGTGGGCCTATCTATGGACTAGATAATCATTCAATGAAATAACATAACAATATACTAAATACTAAATGATTAAATCACAATATCACAGAAAGAAGAAAGAATTGTAATTGCACAAAAAGGTTGCTTTCACTATGATCAACCTTGATCTTTATAACAATACATAGCCTCATAGAACAAACAATTAGTTGCTCCTCATTGAACGCTTACAACAAATGATTTTAGAAAACTACTCATGCATTTTGCATTCTTTATTTAGTCAGACAATCTATATCTGAATACTAACAGACATAAAAATAAAACTGCAAATGGATTGATGGATTGCATCATGTCAGATGATTGACAAGACTGCATCAATTACCAACATACTCCCCCTTGATGCCGAGAGGGCTCTGATATCGAAGTTTAAAAAACATGACATTAGCAACTGCCTTAATGAAAATGTCTGCAAGTTGTTCTCGAGTCTTTATATAACATAGTTCTACTTCCTTCTTTTCCACCAAATCTCTAATGAAATGATACTTTAAATCAAAATGTTTTGTCCTGCTATGATGGACTGGATTCTTGGCCAATTTGATGGCGCTAGTGTTATCACAAAATATCATTGTAGGATGAATTTGCTTCTCTCCAATTTCTTCTAGAAATTTTCTAAGCCATAATGCTTGTGTACCTCTGAGGTGACTGCAACATACTCTGCTTCTGTGGATGAAAGTGTAACTATACTTTGCTTCTTTGAGCTCCAAGTAATCAACCCCGAACCAAAAGAGAAACAATTACCAGATGTAGACTTCCGGTCATCCAAACTACCTCCCCAATCAGAATCACTAAATCCAACAAGATTAAACCTTTTAGGAGTGTAGTAATGAATACCAAAATTTAGAGTTCCTCTCACATACCTCAAAATCC
>JZKD02S0204860.1:101992-112173 GCA_000966675.3 Picea glauca
TGCATTGTCATTTATGTGTTATTTTATGGGTTTTATTGCATGTGTGATCATAACTGTCTGTATGTTTAAGGGTATACCCATGTGTACGCTGCATGTCTATGTTTACTGTTAATTCAGCCTGAAAATCGTATAGTTACAAAATGCAACTGTTTGTTTATGCTTATATGTGAAGCTTCTGCTAGAGCATTGTATGTATATGTTTAATTGCATGCAATTCAATATGTATGTATGCATGTGTGTATATATATGTATTTGAAGAGAAAAAGTTATGTGACATACCTTAGTTGAATATTGGGGTGTTACAATATGTTGTCAAAACTAAGTTAAGTGTCTGAGTAGTGACATTCTCTGGCTTGTTGGTGGCCGGGGGTTTGTTACACAATGTATAAAAGGGCTTACATTATCATCCATTGTATAATATCAAATAATTTAAAGACTAAATGTTTGCTTGGATAATTGATCATATTGAAATTTAATTTAAAATTCAAGACATCATTGATGTCACTACTTTCAACCAATGCATTAACCTTTCAATCAACAAGAATGAATAATATTCTAGTTAAAATTTAAATAAAAGAGCACTTCCTTTAACAAGAAGGTTCAACGCATTTGATTTAAATTTACAATTATCATTTAACACTAAAGACCTTAATTCAAGCGATACTATTCTAGACTAAAGAAATGAGTTGCATTAAGACTCAAGGAAGAGTCTTCACACACATAAAGTGCGACGATATGGTTCATTAAATAATTGGATACTTTACAAGACGATGATCAACTAACATATCTCCACAACGGTAAAATTCACAAATATTGATCACCAAACTCTATCCTAACAAGTTTTGAATGAGAAATTATTTGGATTTGACTGGGAGATTTTGGTCGGATATTTACTATTAGTAAAATCATTTGCAGAGGTAAAATGCAATTCAAAAACCAAAAAGTTAACCATTATCTACCAAGTCTAATAGTTAGATAACACTCAGTTAATTAAATATCACATTTCATTGTATCAGAACTAATTAAAGGGTACATGCTAGGGTTGTTGCTTTTTTAAAACTTAACTGTGCTCATCATCCTCGAGTTCGCCTTGGATGGATGCAACCATACGCCCATATCTAAATTCTCTTGCACAATCACAGTAGTATTTCATACATTGTTCCCTTACTTCTATATCATAACTATAAAAAAATTGAGTTCAGTTAATTAAAATTTTTATCATTAAACCAAGGAAACCACAATTTAACACACTAGTTCATAAGAAAAAAAAAATATGGAAGCTACGACAACAATTCAATTCATTGGTTAGAAAGGATAATGCCTAATGCTAGACCATAAAATTGTACCCTTTGATTCTTAAGGATACTTCTGAAACCCAATCGATTTGGTTCAACTAACTGAATTCCAACCCTGGTAATATGTGATAATGAAATTTCTCGATTCGAAAGTCACTCAGAATTTTATTAAATCATCATATCAGGTGATATTGTAATTATTTCATCCAGAAAATGAAATGCTCTGAATATTTACAACAACAACTGAATATAAATTACATGTTCATCAAGCTCCAGGAAAACTGAATACTCATTGGAGAAAATAACTATCAGCACAATTGAACAATCAAATACCATATCCGATGAAGATGGAATTTGAAGAAGTTCTTCGGAAAATTTAATCCCTTCTGTCCTCCCGCTTGCTAATCATAGAGACTTCACCGGTACCTCCCAAACAATTCTATGGGTACTCTTCATCCCCCTTAGTCTCCCGAGCCGCAAAGGGGCCACACACACACAACTAGAAATACTATAGCTCCAATATTTTCTCACAAGGTAGAGCCACCACTCTATCACAAGCTCGGTATCCCAACTCTCACAAGAAAAACACAATCCAAAATAATTTTGGCACCATAACCTTACCGATAACAAGTGTGATCCATTTTTCAACTACAACATTTGTTTTATATAATTTTCCTCATTGACACGTCCACATGCACAAATAATTAACTTTTTAATTAAATATATTAGGATTATTCACCCACACACTTTTCACTCTCTCCCCAAGTTGCACAAGTAATTGCTAATTTTATTTTAATTAAAAAAAAAGTCAAATTGCCTCACATCCTCCCATGTGTACCTATTTTCTCTCTTAGTTATCCCTTTATTCCCCAAATTCTCATTTAATGAGTGTCTCCTAACTAGATATTAGTTAGAGTTTGATTAGGAGTCTTCTTCTAGTTAGACTAGTGGTAGCTAGACTCTAGATACCATCCTATGTGTACACATATTCTCTCATTTTTTTATTTATTTCTTATTTTAAATTCCCTTTTATTAATTTTATGCACACATGTGCATTTTATCTCATCTTTAGATTTTCTCACTATTTTATTTCTTAAATTGATTGATCTCATTTCTTTTAATTTAATTAATACATTTTATTTAGTCCCCTAACTAAAAATTAGACTTAGGATTTGACTTTTATTGGGATTTATAATTAATAGAATCACTCCTTAATTAATTATTTTAATCCGACAAAGTCTAATCAATTCATTTTTTTCTAGGCCACCTAGATTTATTGACTCAAGTTTTTAATTACACGACGTGCCCTTCAAGATGCACCTCCGTGCTCCAAGGGTGTTACTCGCCCTTGAATGTTTTTGGTAGTTTGTCCAACCCTTGGAGTCAACACTCCACTCGGTTGACCTTGTGAGAGACTAAGGGCTTCTAAGGAATAAGAACTCTGTGTTATTTTGCACCCCTTAGAAATCTTCATGAGCGATTGTCTCATTCCTCCCTCAAAACATTGTGGACCTCTTGAACTAGGTAATTGTTAACCTACAATTCGAGCCACGGTATGAGTGCTAGTAGGTTTTGACAGGGATGTTGCCACACTTCTCCCTCAATATCTGGTTCTGTGCATGGCCCATTTACTCCTTATGTGAGTTAGATTATCAAGAATCATCAGCCTGCATCCATTGACAAAAAACTGTCAATGATCCATATACATAATCATACTTAATCAATCATATGACACATATGATTAAAATGAAATACTCAAACAAAATACAATCCACTCCATGACTCAATCTAGAGTCCAAGGAGGTCCATTGATGCCATCAACATCCATAATTTGTCACGTGTTGTGCACACTCAGGTAAACTCGCCAATAGCATCTGTCAATACATATATATAAAAAACAATAAGTCACACCATATCATCATTATGATATATAATCCATAATCAAAACAAAATCATCAAGTACCATAACCGGATCACTTTCACGCAAGTGTCCTCAAAGAATAAGCTATAACATGTACTCACTAGAGAGGGATGTTACACCATTCCATTGTCATGCCAATGCTATGCCTTGCCAAGCCATGCCATGCTGCAAAATCCTGTAGCGTGGAGTTGTAGCAAGTTGAAACATTGTCAATTATAACAAGGAGTAACAACATGAGCTGTCGAGTAGAGTTGTAGCCATGGTGAGGAATAATTGTTGAGTAGTGGTAGGGAATAAATGCAAATCACTTGCAAGTAATGAATATTAGGTAGCAACAATTGGCGAGTTAACTGATGGTGCTTTTTAACATTTAGAATTGGAAAACCATAAATGGTTTATGGTTTTTTCTATGCCTATTTATTGAGTGTTAAGGTTGGAGAAACATTGAGTGTGAGTTTTAACAGTAATATTATAAATTAAAAAAATAATAATAAAACAAAAAATAGCACTAAAAAAATAAAAAAAAATGAAAAAAACCTTTGTTGTTGTTGTTTTTTATAAATGTTTTAACACAATTTTTTTAACTTTTGTATTTGAATGTGTATTTTCCTCTTTTCCATTTTTTTTTATTATATATATATATACCTCATGAGGGTGGGGGTAGTGTTACGAGGAAAATCTCTCTATGGCTAGGGGTAAACCACAACAGACGGAAATGAATGCATAAATCAACTCTAATCTCAAGTATGCTATATAAACAAATAGGCTAGCAAGACAAGATAAAAGGCCTACCTCATCCAAACGTTCGGTGAAGTCCACCGTTGAGCACTTGACCCAAAGCAATATACTTGCAACTAGTCCTCAACAACCAAGCGATGCAAGAATATGGTGATAATATATAATGTTAGCACATTTGATAGCATAATCCATCAATATTCATAACAAATACACCCATGGAATAATAATTCAAAAATTTTCGAGATATTAATTGGATGAGAAAAGAGTATTTCTATTAAGATATAATCAACAGAAGTGAATGAGTTACAAACTTTCGTGTCGGAACGGTTCAGAACCGAGAAACTAATTTCCTTCCAGCTAGGCCTTTACCGCTTCAATCCTCCACCAAATTCAAGCTCATATAAGATAGATAATGAAGTTCTTAATCAATAAGGGAAGAGCTTGGGGGATGAACAATGTGTTCAGACTTAAAGGACAAAGGGATACAGACTCAATGTGAAGTGAATAATTTCTCCAGAGTAACTTTTCTCTCAAAGTTGAATTCTTTCTCCTCTTTTCCATAGCTCGGATTTGGCCAATTTATAACCTTCAAGTGGAACTAAAGGGCCGAGTCAGAACGTTTCTAGTATATGGAAGGCCAAGGATCATTGATCTCGTGACGTGAAATGGAAACTCGACACCATTTTTTAATTTTGGGCACATTTCCCAATGTACGCGGGATGTAGTGGTGCAACCTGTGTATACACATGTTTTAATATAGGCAAGGCACGTATATGTGGAAAAATCATGTTTTTATCTCTGAGATTTGCAAAAAGGGACTTCAAGTCTGCATAGGGAAATGGAAAAAGGCCCTATATGCAAGATTGCATAGGGTGAGGAAAATCTTGCTATAACAGATGCCCCCTAATGTGTGAGGTCAGAGGAGTATCTGCGATGGCCGAAATACATTATGAGATCCAGTAGTTGAGTAATGGGGACCCAACTGGAAGAACTAGTTGCTCATTAAAATATGTATTGTATTTTCATACATGGCTGCCAATTTGAATTACACTATAGATCCATGTAAAAATATACCAAACAACTATCCATGGCCATGAATAGGAAAATACAAATTTGGTTACATGCCAAATACTGTCACGGTCACGAACAAGGCCCAGTAAAACTAGTCTCAAAATCAATCTGAAGATATTTGTATACAATGGAGTACAATCTAATCTCCCATGATCACTGAAGTCACACAGGTACTAGTCCAATGAAAATGTAGCAACAACTCATGAAAGTTGTGACTATAAATTGATGTCTTCAAGTCCTCTACATAATTTTCCAAAGGTGCAAGTGTACATCATGTGAATAAAGGAGTTGAGGTCGAACACAATGGGACTTCGTTTGATTACCATTCATTGAGGTATACCATTAACAAATGTAAGACAACCTATCGATGATGAAAGTAGGTATCAAGGCACTGATTACATTCTTACAAGTGTGAATAAACAAGTGGGGGTTGAACACTTGAAGAATCCATTGATCGGGATACATTGATGTATTCCCAACTGTCGATGGCAAGAGAACTTGCCACTAATGACTTCAAGCCTCTAGGTACTCATAGGACTATAGGTCTCGTCTCCAGAATAGATGAGTTGAATTCGATGGAAGGAGACCTGATGAAAGGAGAGAATTAAGGAATCTCTCCTCATTCAACACGAGGTACAAAGCAGGAGCTTGATGATTTGGAGGAAATTGGATGAAGAACATGTTCATGAACCGATGACCTTGTGCGTCTTTCACGTGTGCCAGGTGCAAGAGGTACACGAAAAAGACCCTCTGAATAACAGTCGATGAGGAAAACTGCTAACAAAGGCAAGGAAACTACCAATAAGGCTAATGACATCCAAGACACTGCATGAATCCCAATTTGTGAATAGATATCTTATCGTCAAACACAAGGGAAACCACCTAGTCAATGACCAATGATGAAATTTCGACTATTGGGTTCAAGGTTCCCTACCAATGAGGAAAGTAGGACCAGGGTGCACAATAGGACTACAACTTCATTTGATTTTGAGACAAACTGAGGGTATGACCGACATGCAAAGTCAAGATTTCTGAGGAATGGATGACACAAGTTGATAGACATTCTTTGAACAAGAGCATGAGACATATGGAAGACTCTGGCAGCATAGACTCAATGATGAAACCATGAGATGTAGGAGGCATCAATAAAACCAGTTGGGGGAGTAAACTCTTTGTAATGAGCTCATCTTCCTAAGGTCATGCTAAACCCAAAATTATGATGAAAAGTGGACTCAAAAATGTTGTGCTCTGTTCAAAGGCAACACAAATGTTGCCAATATAAGATAATACTCCTTTCTCGAATGTCTTTTTTTGTTTTTTCATAGTCAAATGAATTCTCTGATATAGAGGAGGGAACGAGTTTCACAAGTAAGAAAAACTAGTTCCACCAGTGGAACATACCTATGCTCAATGCAAGGAGGTGCATGCGGGAGATGGACACTCAGGGGAATATTCCCTCCTGGGTATAGGGTTTCAAGTTGCGAAGGATATAAACAAGTCTCTTCTTGGTTGAGGATGCAAAACCGTTGAGGAAAATGGTTTATAATGCAAAGAAATAATCGACAATAGGCTCAATACTGCAAGCAAGGGCATGAGATGCAATCACAACTTAACGCCAAAAAATGTCCTTTTTCATAATCTTAGTCTACTTGGTTTGAAAAATGGATAAACTTGTACCAAATAGACATCCTTTCAAATCCAATTTACGAGTGTGAAAGAGACAAGTTCACTCGGACATCTTTTCTCTTTTTGAAAACGAGTCGGAAAAGAGCTTAACCAAGACTCACGACCTTTCAAATCCAATTAATGAGTGTGAAAGGGACAAATTCCCTCGACAATCTTTTCATTTTTAGACGAGTCGGAAAAGAGATTAAATCAGACTCGTTGAGAGGTTTCTAGGCAGCATGTCATGGGGGAGGCCAAGGCTCTCGTGCTAGACTTTTGTTAAATATTAGCATCTTACGAATAACCGACACAAGCTTGGGAAAACCCAAAGCTATCCAAGTCGAGGAGGATAAAGTGCTAGTGGAGGTTACCTTCTCCATGATATATCAGATAATGTCTCTTACTTGAAAGGACATAGGAGGAGGCATTGGATACCCCACAAGACCATCTTAATCAAAGGGAACTTCTCCAAGACTTGAAGGGAGAGTAATCGGGGAGAGTAAAACTCTCTCTTGTTCAAAAGGTGCAGTACCAGAAATGCTAACGACATGGTTGAAGGACGCATCACCGTCCAAGGGAAGGGTTGGATTGACCGGAAATTGTGTCGGTACAACCACTTCTTCAACCGTTGGTTGAATAGGATGTGTGACAACAAGGCCAGGAGATGCATCACCCTAAAAAATGGGGTTGTGGTCAGGCGAGGATTGCATCGGCATGATGTTTTTGTCAATCAAAGGATAAATAAAGTGTGGGGAAACCACAGACACCTCAGAACCTGAAGGGCCCCCAAGTGAGAACCACGCTTCTGGTATCTCGACAGTAGCAGGACACAAACGAGTAAGTTTATTTCCTTCTCAAGTCTTGCAAATAAATTTGGGCTTACGTCTGACACATCTAGTCTTCTCAATCGTATGAATTCCCCCAACGTCATTTACAATGGCTAGTGACATGCTCTCAGTGTGACTGGAAAAGGATGGAGGTTCATCTCCCACATGATGTACAGAGGTTGGATATGTGATGTCAATATGACTCATGGAGACTAGAGTGATGCCCCCATCATGACCAACGGTTGGTTGCGGGTCTTCAACATGAATTGCAGAGGTCATTGACCAATCTCCAACATGACTATCACTGGTTGGTGATGGAGCTCCATTATGACTGACAGTGACCAGACTAGCGGCGATGATGAGTTATGGAATTTGATACCAAGGTCCCGGGAAAGACCGATTTTGAGACATTGCAGGCCAGGAAGGGTCCTAGTTTACACCATGTCCATGTCTGGAAAGGTACTATCCTCCACCTAATTGATCCATAAAGGTTTGTACAAGAATCATCATTGAAGAAGATTGCTGCAAAGAGACAAAAGTATGATAAGGATCATTCAAATGAGGATATATGTTGCCCCCATGTGAAGGGGTTCCATGAAGAGGGTATCTCGAACCATAAAACCGATTCCCCCCGTATGAAAGACTTGAGGATATATGTGGACCCGCCATGGGGAAAGTGTTCGTAGGAACTGGCATGACGGACAAAGGATACATGGATCAGGTGTAATAAGTAGAATAACCACCCATTTGAGTATTGGCTACTGAAAAAAAATGGCTAGGACTGGATCCGTAAGAGGGGAGGTTCCAGCCTCCCACGGTGAGATTTGGTTGAGGGACATGACTCCTATCAAATGAATATGTAGACAATGGGGCCATGGTGCCCCCAGATCCAAAACTAGGATTCATATAAGTGGGCCAGGGAGAATATGGAAAGGGTGAAGGTGTTAGCACAAGATTGGTTTATGCCTCAGCTTTGCATAAATCCTTCATTATTCATTTTGGCAAATGAATACAATTGTTATGGGATATTTTGTTTAATTTGGGGAAAATTGAAATTATATTGGGTTATGCCCAATCTCCAAGTTCAATCATAAAAATAACTCACGGATTTGTGCTACCCAATAACATGCAGACACATAGGAAGGCACTACCTAAATTCTCTACCTAAATTCTGGCAGAAAACGAATTGTGCAGAGTTATTTTACCAGTTTTGAGTCACCAACTTAAAACTTGGATTGTGAACAATTGAGAAGGTATTTTTGAAAACGGTGGGAAATTTTGTTCATAACATTCCAAATAACAAAATCCTCTCTCAGTTTTTCAAATTTTTTTATGGTTTGAGAAATATTTGACATAGAAGTGGCGCTACCGAATCTGCACAACGACGCTACTGAATATGCACAACGGCACTACCGAATTTCCTGTAGCGGTCATGGTTTTGATATTCGCCTTGTTGGGAGGTTGCCACTTGTCAAGGAGGATTCAAATGGATTCTCAAGGATCAGTTAGATTTCAAGGGACACCTTCACCTAATATTTATCTCCATCAAAGGCCTCATGCATGAGGCGGAAACAATTTATTAATGACTTCCAACAAATTCCTGAAAATTAGCAGTTGGTTGGATTTTTGTCTCTTTGATTGTTGCCACCTATCTCCATGGCTTAGAATCCAATGGAGGATATGGGATTTGACCTCCTAAGGTTATTTGGATGCTATTTTCTATTTAAGGAAGGAGATCTCTATTGGAGAGGGGGATTCAGGGGCCAAGAGAGGCTAGAGAGAGCTGGAGCAGGCAATTTTCCTATGTGTGTTCATTTGTAAGCCCGTGGGAATTTTATGATTGTAAGAATGACTGCTATTGGAGACTCATGAGAGCTGTGATTTCAGATTGTAACTCTCTTGTTTATATTTCTTCTTATTTGAATATATTGTAGATTTGAGGATCAAGGGATGTCAATGATTTATGGATCCCTAAGCAACAGAGGATCTGTTGTATTTTTCCCATTAGTCATTGTTTATATTCAAGTTTTTGTTGATTCATTAAATTGAGAGGATCTCTTTTTAGTGAACATTATATCTTATGTTTTCCTTCTTCATTCTTCCACCTATCATCATATAATCTTGTTTTCTGTTGTACAACTTTTGTGCCTTTGATGAGTAGAATGTTTGTGACTCAATTGCCCATTGGTGTAGTCTACTGATCTGTAGTTTGCTGCCCTCTCCCTTTATTTCTCCATCTTGTTGATCTACCTATTCAAAACCAAAATTATATTTTACATTCTGATGGGTGCTGAGCTTACACTTTAGCATTCAAAGTGTGACTTTCAGTGCTAACAAAAGGCACATTTATCATATCAATAGGAAACTAATTAGAGACCTAAGGCATGGACTAAGTGTCATAATTTTGAATACCATTATGAAAATTGGATAGATTCGTCCCCATGAAATGAGTGAACATCATGGGGGGGGGTTAGCAGTAAAGGAGGGAGTCGTAGGAACGCCATTATCCATGATAATGAAAACTCAAAGCACAGTATAAAATTTCAAAGGTCTACTAATAATCAAAGAGCACACCAAAAAATAATCAAACAACCAATATGCACACAAACAGGATAAGGTGGCTGAAAAGGAACTCTCTCTCTAAAGTAGGTATGCCTCTCCCAA
>JZKD02S0204860.1:131639-146774 GCA_000966675.3 Picea glauca
GGAAAACCAACATGGAATGAAGGACTATGCATTCTATCTTTTTCTTTTAAATGGACAACACATAATACAAAGTTGTATAAGCTTATTTCAAAGCTATGATACACTATGGTTTTCTCCACTCCTCTATAGATTTATTTTCTCGTTGTAATGTTATCATTTCCTCCACACTCCTAATCATAATATGGAACAACCAATGACTAATGAAAGTGAATCATTTTCCCTCCTTTTGCTAGGTTATTAGAATTAGGGTTAGGTTTACAATTTTAAAACTCTCTTGGAACCTCCAATATGATTCTAGAAGTCTTTAGTGGATTCCCACATGATACTAACAACTCATATTTGAATTAGGGTAAGTTGACATGGTTTCCACTTGGATTTGTGGGAAATATTTGGACCATTAACTTGCTAGGGTCATAACTTTCACATACAAATTCCATGTTGTGAAAATGAACCACTGTTGGAAATATATCAACCTATATAATCAATAAAAGTAGGTTAGGACCTAGGTCCTTGGCATTGAGGCCCCCAGATTCCATTTCTTTGGCTCTTAAATAAAGGATTTACCATTTTGGCATGTTAGTGTGGTTTTTAGGTTCCAACCCAAAGTGACCCCAAAAGTATTATTCATTTCCATAAAGCATAAATGAAGTAATATGGTAACTATGTACATCCATTTTGGAAGTATTTGTGTCTCCAAAATATTTAGTTTTGAAGGAGACAAGGAAACAGTTCTTTATCTTTCTCATTGGAGTACCATTTGGCCTTCATGAGTAGTTGAACCTTCAATCCCACTTGCCAAAGTTCTTGTTGACCTCTCTAGGTAATTCTAATATTTTTCTATAAAACTATGTCCTTTGAAAATTATTTTTGTTCCTTTGGTGTCAAATTTGCTTTGGAAGGTAAGACTTGACCCTCTTCATCCTCATTGAGCATTGATGGTTTGTAGACTTTCAAGGTATCCACATTTACTACAAGGTAAATGCACATATAAGGTAGAACATCAAGTTTGTAAATATTGTTACCTACCTTCTCCAATATTTAGAAGGGTCCATATCTCAAGGCTTTGATTTTCTTCCATGTTCCTTTTAACCTTTTCTTATTAAGGTGCAACCAAACTCTATCTCTTACTTAGAAGGTCTTCTAAATCTGGTGTTGATCATGTCTTGCTTTATATTTCTCCTTAAACTTCTTCAATTTCTCCTAAACCTATAAGTGTGTTTTCCTTATCTTGCCTATAAACTTTTATGCCTTTAATGCATCACTTGAAGTTGCTTCCTTTACTTCAAGTTTCCCATATACAATATCCAATGGTGTTGTTGGAAAATATCCAAAATAGATTTCAAAAGGGGACTTATTGATGTAATTGTGGAGAACTCTATTATAAGGATGTTCTATGTAATGTTAGAGCCTTGTGGTTTGATAGTAAACCCAACTTGTTAGAATCGATAAACATGTTGGATACTTTAGAGTTGACTAGATCCACTTTGGGTACATGTAACCCAATTATGAGGGTGTATTGGGCTGACATATGTGGATGGTTATGGGATATGGTCCCATACTTTGGGGTATTAGGTTAACACCCAAACCTATATATATGAGAGGCTTTAATTCATTCGTATAAAACACCATGCAAGATGTGGACAAACATTTGTGTGCTTGTTTTATGATTTTATCTTGTTTATAATGATTATTAGGGTATCAAGGATACTCAAGATAAACTTCTTAGCATTCTTTTGTTTTTGGCTCTTGTTATGTTTTTTTTCTTTACTATAGATCATTTATGCCATATGTTTGTATCAAATGTAAAACTCTAACAACATATCGAAGTTGTGGTTGTGGGAACTTGTATCGATTGAACTAGTACTAGACATTTTTATTCATATCAAACACCACCATTGCATCCTAAATTGCTAAATTAGCCTAAGAGGCCCTTGATTTCACTTTATTTAGGCTCTATTTTTGTAAAATATGATAAAACTCCATTTGAATTTTATTATTGTTTTTGGAATTTTTTTTTTTTTTGAAAAAAAATTGACATTGACCATTTTTAGAAATTTTTATTTTCAACAATGACCATTTTGAAAAGTTTCTATTTTTGGTTGTCATCTTTTCTATAAATTTGTGTTTTCAACAATTGTTCTTTTTGAAATTTTATGTATTTGAAAAAAATTATTTTATAAAAAATTATATTTCTTGAAAGTTTCATATTTTGGTAGTGTCGTTAGCAAGTTGTTGGGATTGCACAACATAGTTTGAAGGGCATATTAAAGGCCATAAATTTCTCATATGAGATTCATTTTTTATGTCATTTTTTAATAAAAAGTTCACTTTTGAGTCTAATTTTTAGTGGTATAGATCAAATACGGTAATTTGTTGACGATATTTTGATATTGTTTGGAGTTTTTAAAAAACAATTCTTGACCCCCTTTTCATGATGATGTGGTCTCATCCTTGTTGATGGAGGAGTTGAGGTGGAAAAACATGGAAATCCAGAGCACAAATGCCTTATTTAAAAGAGGATGCTCCTAAGAAAGAAAGAAAACTAAGTCCTCAAGTGGGAGATCTAAATCTATTGGGAAGATCTAAATTTCTCAGAAAATTTGTAAACATATGCTAGAGATGTGGAAAGAAGGGAATTACAGGAAACAATGTAGATCCAAAAGTATTGAGAGAGGGAAGGGATCTGATGATGCCTCTTCTACAAAAGAAAAAACCTTCACGGATGAAGGAGGGTATGTGTACTTGGATTCTTCAAGAACACATGAAAATCACGAGGCATGGTTGGTTGACTTAGGTGCATTATTTCATATGACTCCTCACACAGAGTGGTTTTGCGAATATGAAAGGTATGGTGCGAGTGATGTTTTTCTAGAATATAACTTGATAATCAAAATGGTAGGATGAGGAAAAGTCAAGTTGAAGCTCATGGATGGTAGGATTGGAACATTCCTTGGTGTTCTGCACACCCCACGATTGGACAAGAATTTGATTTCTATAAGAAAGATGTACGATGTAGGTGTAAAGACAATGTTAGAAAAGGAAACCTGCAAGATTGTTTGAAGGGAAATGGTGTTGTTGAAGGGGATTCATATTGGAAATCTATATAAGTTGTTGAGAAGCACTATTAGTGATGGGTGCAATAGTTCCATTGTTCCTGAGATTGGAGATGAAGAAGGAAAAACCCTTACAGTCTCTGGAGAAAAGACTATTGATCTAGATTTAAGAGCGAAATGAACTGATTAATAGACTGAATACAATAAACACAAAGATATGAAGAATAACACAAATATCCAGTGAATAATATCTTCTATTGAATAATGAAATAGGCTAAAAATGTAAAACTACAGAACTGAAACACTTGCTCGAATGGTGGTAGCTATCTCTGAGAAGAGATGTGGCTGCTACGCACATCCGTCTGAGCGGAATGAATTTCAATGAGGCTCTAGAGGCATTTTTTATATTACTCATGAATGCCAAAAACCTAACTCGGAGAGGTGAAACATCAAAAGTCATGTGGGCCCCTATGGTAAGTTGGCACCTCAACTTGTCGGGGTTGTAACTTTTGCATACGACCTTCATTTTAGGCACGCGATATCCCATTGGAAAGGTCTTTTAGAGAGCTATACATTCCTTCGTCAAACCCTAACCCCGTCTCCAATTTGATTGTTCCAAGCCAAAAAAACATTGTTTAGGCCTCCAAAACGGCCCTGGAAGTACAACAAGATGTGCTGACATGAAAACATACCAAATAATCCAGTTGGATTAGGTGAAAGGTCACCAATATCCACCTGGAAGATGTGTAGGGCTTCAGACAACCCCATAAGTGTAGAACCCACAATTACAAAGAAGTATAGAAGAACGTGTTGAACTAAAAACATACAAGAGGAGCCAGTTGGAATAGGTGGGTGGCCACCAATAGACAACTTGATCAATCCTCCCCCCTTAGGAAGCAATGGTCTCTATTGCGTTGAGTTCCCCCATCAGGTGAGGAAATTTCTGTTGGATTTGGCCCCGAGTGAGCCACTTGCCTTGGTGTAGGAGTTTCCCTACCTTGACAACCCAATAAAGTTGGATCCTCTGTCGGCGAGTGCCCTTGACCTGTGTATCCACTCTCTGATCAATGGATGTTTGTTCCATGTAGTAGGGGTTGAGCTCTGTGGGCGTCAGTTGTTCTACGATCTCTGAGGTGTTCAATAATGGTGGAAATATGGCCGAAAGAGGTCCACATTGAACACTGGGTGCAGGCCAAGGAAGGGTAGAGTGTTGAGCTCAAAAGCATTGCTACCCACAAACTTGGTGATAGTGTAAGGCCCATAGTGAAGTGGAAGGAGCTTCCGATGGGGCCCTGTGAGACACTCCTTCTGCAAATGTAACTAGACTTTGTCGCCAACCTGAAATTGGTGTGGTACCCTGTGTTGATCATGGCATTTCTTTTACTTAGCATTGGATTTCTGCAAAATATCCTGGACCTGTTGGCAGATGTGTTGAATCCGCTCAATTAATCTGGTGGCTTTGTCGATCGTAGATTGTTCATGGGAAGAGTCTATCTGGGTGGTGGAAAGAGGAAGTGCAACATCAATGGGTCATGTTATCCACCAATTTTCACTAGTTGGATTTTCAGATGAGCCGCCAAAGATTGAGCAGACAGATGCTCAAAAGTCAGAGTTCACAAGTTTAACAGGTCTTTCAAAAGACCACTTTTTCCGCATTTCCATCCCTCCGGGGGCATTGTAATAAATGACTTAAGCATGAAATATTGTAAAATATTTTTGGCCACCTAATACCTGGGTATGAGCATGTCCTCTAGAGTTTTTTTTTTTCACTTGTTAATTATTTTTTGCCTGCCTTAGTGGGTAATTAATAATTTCTAAGTTTTTTCACTCAGAGACCGACTCCAAAGTTGGAGTATGTGCTGGTGGTTAGGCCTTGGCATGGTATAACCAATGTTTAGTGTCTAAATGTATATGAGTTCATGCTAGGTCATTTCTATTGATTCATATGGAAGTTGTGGCTAGGTTTGATAGGTTTTTTTTTATGTTTTAGTGAAATAATAAATTTCCCACAAAACGGAAAATTTTAATTGTAAGTGAATAAATTGTAAAAATATGGCATCAATCATTGTCAGATACCATATTTATGCTCTTTTTCCAAGCGAGAGTACCATTTAAACCATTATTCCCCTTCAGTCGAGGCAAAAAAGTGATTTTTATCACTAAAAACTGAACTTATCTCGAAAAATACGGAAAATGGATCATTTAATTAATTTCCTATTTTTTAGGAAAACTAGGGAACATGTTGGAAACATGTTTTTTCTTTGTCCCTAGTCAAATGGAATCTTGGGCGATTTCTCTAAAGAGGGAGGCGACTTCACTGGAGTGACATGGCATGGAGGAGATCCCAATGTAGGGACTCGACCCCATTTAGCACATGTGGCGCATTTGGAGAGAGGGTGCACATCCCAATGTTCACAACTCGCCCTCACACTCCCACTCACTTGAGTTCACTCCCACTCACCCTCACTTCACCTCACATCACTACCCAACACTCAACTTCCACCTCCCTTCACTACACTTCATCTCCTCTCCACTCCACACTCACCACACTTAACCTATGCGTCACTCCCCTTAGCTCATGCGCCACTCCTCTCCCATGCGCATCTCCCTTGGAGTTGTCACCCAACTAGATATATATACAAGGAAACCTTCCTCCCTTTAGGCAGTTGGATCTTGGGTGACCTTAGTATACATGATTTTAATCTCTCTTTATTAATTGAATCAAAAGGCTTTGGAGGTCAAAATTGGTGTTTGGACTCAAATGTGTGGATGGAATTTTTTCTTATGATGTAATATTATTCTTAGTTTTCTTTCTCGTACTTGCATGAAGGCTATGGTAAGGATATTTCTATCCAATTAGAGTATATGGTTTGCTTGTTTGTTATTCTATATACTTTTTTAATGCATTTGATGCTTAGATTCTTATGTTAAGTTTTTGTTTAAACTAGTGTGGAACAAAGTCTCTCTTGTAGGAAACACCTTTTGTGCGGGTACTTGTTCAGAAGCTTGGAGTTTGAAAGGCCAACCTTTGGGAGAATCAAAGTATCTTGCTTTCTCCTTTTCTTCTCTTGAAGCACTTCAATAAAATTCCTCCCTCTTCTTCACACCAAAGAAATACTCCATTGCCCAAGGGTTCTTGAGGCTCAAGCAAAGGCTCCACAAAATTGCTAAATATTTCTTCTCCCTTCTTATTTATTTACATGCATGTTAGTTAGATATGTTTTAAAGGATAAATCTTAGTATATAATGTTTCATGCATGAAGCATTTAGATCTAGTTTCAAATTTTTCCAACTAAAGAGTAGATCTAAGCTAGTCTCTAAGCAATTTTCTACATTTTTCACTTAAATCTTAAAGCTAGAAGTTGTTATATTTACTATCTAAATCAAGCTAATTGATTGATTCATGCTTTCTATATTTTGGGACATCAAACATAAGAAACTAAGATAGCTTAGTTTAGGCTAGTTTAAAGTATCAAAAGCCTAAAAAAAGTTCACTTTTTGCCTTAGAATGTTTTTAGAAAATATTTTGGTAAATTTTCTCGAATTTTAGTTAGCCTTTAAAACTCTTTCTCATCACATTTTAATAAGTTTTCCTTGTTGTTTTCGCGCAGAAGTAACATGTGCAAGGGGAGGCTCCGCCCAAATTTCAAATATTAAGTCTCTTTCAGAACCCCCCGGTGTTGCCAGGAACCCTCTAGTTCATTTTTTTAACTTAAAAAAGGCATTGTAAGCCTTGATCTCTCATTATAAAGATCAAGTGAATCAAAAAAGAAAGTAGTGTAGAGTTGTAATAAATTTTGCGATCCACAAATCTCGTCTCTGATCGTTTCCCTTGCCCCTAGGGGGAAACTGGTGTTTTTTCCTTTTCTTGCTTTGGGGCTGTTTCCCATGTCTTTTCTTATTTTGTTAGTGTTAGCGTTGCATAAAAAGATAAAATAAACTCACAATCACTAAATTGAAGTCCTAAAATCAACTACAATGTTTTAGGTTTTCTTTGATAGAATACTAATTGCTAGTTTCTTTTTTTGTAAAATATTGGAATGAACCCAAATTGCTCAACCATGTATGCAATTATATTGCTACGCTCAAGTGGCTTTGGGGACCCAGAAACGGTTTGAGCAATGCATGCCAGTATAATTAGGGAAATCTCCTGGTTGTGTTATTCATCTACCTTGGGTGGAGTGTGTTAAGTCAGGGGGAAACTCTTATTGTTGGACCTACGACACACCCAATAGGAAAGTCTCTAAGATTGGCGAATAACAAACAAAGAGGCTACATTCACTTTTGCACACAAAGAGTGGGGACCTCGACTTCAATCCCCACTTCACGGTTTCAAAGACTTTTTAATATTCTAAATCCCCTAAATAAAATCTTCAAGATAAAATTAACGCAGCACATTCATCACATCACATTTACATTTATCTGGCATTGGTCTATCTTCTTTTATTTCTTGTCAACTTATCTATTGATTTAAAGTTATGTGGTGAATGATTAATGTTTATGGGTTTTTCACAGGTTGTATCCTTTGAGTAACTTATGTTGCTTTATTTTATCTTGTGTTTCAAGTAAACTCCTATAATAGTTATTGATTTTCAGTTTCAATAGAGTAAATGCCTCAGATTATTTTTTCATAGGGAATACCTCCCTTGGCTTCACTAGGAGTTGGCCTAGATGGAGGAGTTGAGGATCAGGTGACAACACCTTGACTCAAAAATTTCCCCCAAGGACACACCAAGTGGATTGAAGATTTCTTCCACGTTAGCCCAGGTGTGTATAAAGCGGCAACAGGTCCCAAGGGTTGGAATCCCAGACCCACCTGAAATGGGTTGTGGCCAATGGAGCTATGGAGAGCCTTGTTGTAACTGTGTTGAACATAGGGGAGACTCTCATCCCATGTACTTGGATGCTTAGAGTTGTACATACACATGATGTGCACAATCATATGATTGACTACCTTTGTTTGGTCATATGTTTGGGGGTGGAAAGCAGTGGATTTTGTGAGCTTGGTGTCCAACAGTGACCAGAGACTCGACCAAAATGTGTTGAGGAACTTGTTGTCTTGGTCGGAGATGATGGTCTGTGGTATCCCAAAGTGGACCCACACTCGTTCGAAGAAGAGCTTGGCAGTATCTGTCGTTGTGATATTCTTCTTGCAGGCTATGAGGATGGCCATCTTCGAAAATAGATCAATGACCACAAATACACAGTCATTTTTCGTGCTTGGTGGACGGAAGGCCAGACATGTAATCCATTGATATGGATTCCCAAGGCTTCTCGGTAGTAGGAAGAGGGGTGTATAAGCTTTGCTTCTTGATGGTTGGCTTGGAAATGACACAGGTAGTGCAAGATCTGATATACTTGCTAACATCCTGTCGAATTTTTGGCCGATAAAAATGTTTCTCAAGAACGACCACAATTTTCTCCATGCCAAAATCTCTTGCCATCCGACTGTAGTGGGATTCCCAAATCCGCTTTGCATGCTCGCTTGTAGGAACACAGAGATGGCCCAGGTGGCATAAGATTCCTTTCTGAATTTGAAAATCGGTGACAGGTGCGCCTATACCCAAGAGATGATAAGTGGTGGCAAAGTCTGGATCTTGCTATTAAAGTTGGGGCCACTCAGATGCTTCATGTCCATAGGAATGGAGAACATTGGTGAGTGCAGCCACAAGAAGTCAACTGAGGCAGTCAGCGACACGATTTGAGATACCTATCTTATATTTGATGTTGAGATGGAACTATTGCAGGTAGGTGGACCACTTCTGATGGCAAGCGTTCTGCAATTTCCCTTGTGTCCGTATGAACTACAAAGGCTTGTGATCAGTGTGTATGATCATCTCTTTTTCCAGAATGTAATGTTTCCATCAACGACAAGCTTGTACAATGTAATACATTTCCTTGTCATGGGTGGGGTATTTTTGGAAAATATATGAGAGTGTTTCACTATGGTATGACACTGGATGACCGTGTTGAGTGAGAATTACGCCCACAACATAGTTAGATGCATCAGTCTCAATCTCGAACGGTTGAGGCAGATCGGGCAAGGAGAGTACTACAGCTGAGCACAAGCGATGCTTTAGATCATCGAATGCTCATTGTTGTCCCTTCCCCCACACGAAATTGGCCCTGTGATTGCCCTTGGTCACCTGGCTGAGGGCCCATGCAATATAGGAGAATTCCAACACAAACCGTCTATAGAAGTTGGCTAGTCCCAAGAAGCTCCGAAGCTCGGTCAGTGTGGTCGGGGCTGGCCAGTCACAGATGACTTGGATATTAGTTGGATCAACATGTACCCCATGCTCATCAACAATGTAGCCCAAGTATTGGACTTTGTTCATGACAAAAGAACATTTTTCCAAGTTGGCATATAGCTTGTGTTTCCCCAGAGTGCTCAAAACATGATGAATATGTCACATGTGCTCCTCCCACGTTCTGCTGAAGATGAGGATGTCATCCAAATATACCACCACAAAGGAGTTGGTGAAGGGTCGCAATACATCATCCATCAACCTCATGAAAGTGGTTAGTGCATTTGTTAAGACAAAGGGCATGACTAGCCATTCAAAGAGACCTTCTTTAGTTTTGAAGGTTGTCTTCCATACATCAGTTGGTTCGATGGGAACTTGGTGGTAGCCAGACATTAGGTCAATCTTGTTGAAGAAATTTCCCCCCTTGAGTTGGTCAAGAAGGTCATCAATCCTGGGAATGGGGTACCAGTTCCTGACTATGATTTTGTTTAAGGCTCTTTAATCAATGCAGAGTCACCAAGTCAAATCCTTCTTTTGCACCAATACAATTGGGCTTCCGCAAGGGGAGGAGTTGGGTCTGATGTGCCCCTTTTGAAGAAGCTCTTAGATCTGACGTCTAATTTCATCATTTTCCATCAGTGAGTGACAATAGACTGGTCCATTATGTAGAGGTGAGTCGGGGGTTAGATCAATTGGATGCTTGAATTGGCAGTGTGTCGGTACCCCTGTAGGTGAGGAGAAGATGTCTCTGTATTCTTCCAAGATCCCATCCACTTGCTTCTGCTGCAAAGAGAGGCTCTATGTAGAGGCCATGGATGTGTCAACGACCTTCTACTTATTGTGAGCACGGTTCACAAAGAAGACGAATTCCTTGGTCTTTGATATGACCTTACTGCACTGCTTAGAAGATATTAATGAAATGACAGTAGGCGACGCTACCTCTAGTATCTTTTACAATTGGCTACCCAAAGTAATAATAACACTACGGGGTCTAGACTTATACACAACATGATGCTTCCACAAATATGGTTGTCCTAAAAGAACATTGCAAACTTCAAGGGGAGCAATATCACACAGTACCTCATCTTTGAAAGGCTTGATGTCGTAGGGAAGACGACACAGTTGGATGGCACGAAGATTTCTTCCTTGGCGAAGCCAGCCGATGGTGTAGGGTTGCGGGTGCGATGTCATTGGCAGGTCCAGCCGCTTGATGACCTCTTCTAAAATCAAGTTCTTCTAACTACCACTAACGATAATGAAATGAAGCAGAGCCCCCTTTACCAACATTTGCGAGTGAAAGAGGTGTTCCCCTTCCTCTGATTCTTCTGGTTCACTTGGCTAGAATTTGGTGGTAGCGACAGTGGCACTGGGTTCAACATCAATAACTTCTTCCCTCCTTCATGATTTGATTTTAAATCAGAATTGGCATCTGACTCGGAAGCCTTCAATTCGGCCATGAGTGACTGCTTGGAGCGACATTCTTCAGTGTTGTGCCAAGGGTTTTATGGTACTCACACCATTTTCCC
Source organism: Picea glauca (assembly GCA_000966675.3). NCBI lineage: Eukaryota > Viridiplantae > Streptophyta > Pinopsida > Pinales > Pinaceae > Picea > Picea glauca. The sequence continues at coordinate 142,467 of JZKD02S0204860.1, forward strand.
GTGTCCTTCTTCATTTTCTCATTGCCCTTCTTGTGTTGCTGCTTGGATTGGTTGTCCTGAGGGCGACCATCTTGACTTGGTCCCTTGTTGTGTTGGTTGGGGCCACCTTTTCCTTGCTTTGACTGTGAGGGGTTTGCAGATCCAAAGTCTCGCATTTTCTTCTTAAATTTTTGCTCGATCTTGACCACGTATCTATAAGTTGTGCCCAATCAGGCAATGTCCAGAAACTCCATTTCTGTTTGAATGTATCTATGCAAATAGCCACGGTATTTGAGCACCAGATGACACTCAGAGTCTTTGATACCCAATTTGGTGCATAGGGTATGGAAAATATTGGTGAAATTTGGTACTCTCTGGTCCCTTTCTTGACGTAGGGTGGTCCATCTAGTGTAGTGGTCCTCATATCTTCCAACATGGTAGTACTGTTATTTAATGGCATCCCAAAAGGAATCCCATGTAGGGGAAACCACAAACATTTCAGATTCCTCTACAACCCTTTGCTCGGAGTAAGTATCCCACCAGTCTTTAACATGGGGAACAACCTTGAGGAGTGCAAAAGTGATCTTTTCCCTATCGAAAAAATTGTGGACCGAAAAATACTCTTCAAGTAGATTCAACCATTTAAATACAACATCCACATCTATCAGTCCTTCAAATAATGGAATATCAAAATTTACCTGTACCTTGAAGGGGGTTGCATGGCTGCTTGATGAAGATGCTTCTCCTGTGGGAAGTCGTCGAAGGATCTGTGCGAAGTTGTCCATCATTTTGTTCCTTTGTTGCGTGAGGGATTTCTCGAGCAACATTTTAATAAAATCTCCTGCTCCATCATCTTTATTTTCGTCCCCCATGGGTTGTTGTCGGGCTTGGTGCGGTCGATCTTGCAATGGCTCAATTGGTTCGAGTCCTAACTTCTTGTATCCAGATCTTGTCGGGGACATGCACGAAGAAAAATAAATGAAGAACAAACTGCTTTGATACCACTGATCTGGATTTAGGAGTGGAACAGACTGAATACAATAAACACAAAGTTATGAAGAATAACACAGATATCCAGTGAACAATATCTTCTATTGAATAATGAAATAGGTTGAAATTGTAAAACTGTAGAACTGAAACACTTGCTCGAATGGTGGTAGCTATCTATGAGAAGAGATGTGGCTGCTACGTGCATCTTTCTAAGCAAAATGAATTACAATGAGGTAGAGCCCCCTTTACCCACATTTGCGAGTGAAAGAGGTGTTCCCCTTCCTCTGGTTCTTCTGGTTCACTTGGCCAGACTTTGGTGGTAGCGACAGTGGCACTGGGTTCAACATCGATAATCTTCTTCCCTCCTTCATGATTTGATTCAGAATCAGAATCGACATCTGACTCGGAAGCCTTCAGTTCGACCATGAGTGATTGCTTGGAGCGACATTCTTCAGTATTGTGCCAAGGGTTTTATGTTACTCACACCATTTTCCCGTGTCCTTCTTCGTCTTCTCATTGCCCTTCTCGTGTTGTGGATTGAATTGGTTGTCCTGAGGGGGACCATCTCGACTTGGTCCCTTGTTGTGTCGGTTGGGTCCGCCTTTTCCCTGCTTTGACTGTGAGGGGTTTGCAGATCCAAAATCTCACATTTTTTTCTTAAATTTCTGCTCGATCTTGACCACGTATCTATAAGTTGTGCCCAATCAAGCAATGTCCAGAAACTCCATTTCTGTTTGAATGTATCTATGCAAATAGCCGCGGTATTTGAGCACCAGATGACACTCAGAGTCTTTGATACCCAATTTGGTGCGCAGGGTATGGAAAATATTGGTGAAATTTGGTACTCTCTGGTTCCTTTCTTGACGTAGGGTGGTCCATCTAGTGTAGTGGTCCTCGTATCTTCCAACATGGTAGTACTGTTATTTAATGGCATCCCGGAAGGAATCCCATGTAGGAGCAACCACAAACATTGCAGATTCCTCTACGACCCTTTGCTCAGAGTAAGTATCCCACCAGTATTTAACATGGGGAACAAACTTGAGGAGTGCAAAAGTGATATTTTCCCTATCGAAAAAATTATGGACCGAAAAATACTCTTCGAGCAAATTCAACCATTTATATACAACATCCACATCTATCAGTCCTTCAAATAACGAAATATCAAAATTTACCTGTACCTTGAAGGGGGTTGCATGGTTGCTTGATGAAGATGCTTCTCCTGTGGGAAGTCGTTGAAGGATCTGTGCGAAGTTGTCCATCATTTCGTTCGTTTGTTGCGTGAGGGATTTCTCGAGAAACATTTTAATAGGATATCCTGCTCCATCATCTTTATTTTCGTCCCCCATGGGTTGTTGTCGGGCTTGGTGCGGTCGATCTTGCAATGGCTCAATTGGTTCGAGTCCTAACTTCTTGTATCGAGAGCTTGTCAGGGACATGCACGAAGAAAAATAAATGAAGAACAGACTGCTTTGATACCACTGATCTGGATTTAGGAGCGGAACAGACTGATTAACAGACTGAATACAATAAACACAAAGATATGAAGAATAACACAAATATCCAGTGAACAATATCTTCTATTGAATAATGAAATAGGTTGAAATTGTAAAACTGTAGAACTGAAACACTTGCTTGAATGGTGGTAGCTATCTATGAGAAGAGATGTGGCTGCTACGCGCATCCGTCTGAGCAGAATGAATTACAATGAGGCTCTAAAGACCCTTTTGATATTACTCATGAATTCTAAAACCCTAGACATCCAAAAGCTTAACCCTAGGAGGTGAAATGCTAAAAGTCATGTGGGCCCCTATGGTATGTTGGTACCTCAACTTCCTGGGGTCATAAATTTTGATACGACCTCCAATTTAGGCACGTGATAGCCCGTTGGAAAGGTCTTTCAGATAACTACACATTTCGCTGCCCTACTTTGACTCTGCTTATAGTTTGATTATGGCGAGCCAAAAAAACACTATTTAGGCCTCTAAAACGGCCCTAGAAGTACAACAAGATGTGCTGACATGAAAACATACAAAATAAGCCAATTGGATTAGGTGAGAGGCCACTAATATCCACCTGAAAGATGTGTACAGATTCAGACAGCCCCAAACGTGTAGAACCCACAATTACAAAGAAGTACAAAAGAATGTGTTGAACTAAAAACAAACAAGAGGAGTTAGTTGAAATAGGTGGGTGACCACCAATAGCCAACTGGATCAACTATGTTGTGGCATCAAACACCGGGGCATATCGGAAAGAAGAGCCTTCAAGTACTACACGGTAAAGGTATGGTTGAAGGTATGTCCAATTATTCTTTGGATTTTGATTTCTGTGAACATTGCTTATATGGGAAGCAAAATTGTGTAAGATTCTCCTCCAGAGCTTCGAGGTCAGAGGGAATATTAGAGGTGGTGCATAATGATGTGTTTGGACATGTGTCAAGTACAACACTGAATAAATATGTGTACTATGTCTCATTTATAGATGACTTCTTGATGAATACATGGATTTATTTCCTCATGAAGAAATCTGAAGTCTTTGACAAATTTAAAGAGTTTAAGACTATTGTGGAGAATTATACAAAGAAGATAATTAAGGTGTCGAGGACATATAATGGTGGAGAATTCAACGGAAATAAATTCGAAGAATTCTATAAAAAATTTGGTATAGAAAGGTAGAAGACTACTCCATAGACACCTCAATAGAATGGATTTCTAGAAAGGATGAAAATCAAATTGATGGGAAAAAAGCAAGGAGCATGCTCAGTGGTGTCGGGTTAGGACAAGAATTCTGGGCCGAGGCAATGGGTACTGTATGTTACTTGGTCAATCAATCACCCTCATCAACACTAGATGACAAGACTCCATGCGAGGTATGGACTGGGAAGACACAATCTCTTACACATCTTAGGGTATTTCCCTGTGACGCCTATGTACATGTTCCAAAGGAAAATAGAAGTAAGCTAGATAAAAAAATGAAAATCATATATTTATTGGCTATAAAGATGGTTTGAAAGATTATAAACTTTGGAACCCAAAAACTAAAAAGGTAGTGTATAGTCGAAATGTGGTATTTAGAAAATTCAAAGGTGTTTTCAAACAGGGAGTCCCATCCAGGGAGAAAATTTTAGAGGAAATAGAGTTTGAATTGATGGATAATGAATCAAACTCTATAGAAGAATATAAAACAAAAGAAGAAGAAACTCATACTTCGGTATTGAGAAGATCGATTTAGGAAAGAAGACAACTAGAAAGGTATACTCCATTTGATTTTCGTTCTAATTTTGCTTTGTTTATTACTGATGATGATTCTAGAACTATTAGGGAGGTAGTGGATTCAAAG
>JZKD02S0204860.1:224614-238797 GCA_000966675.3 Picea glauca
GATGTTGCTTAAGCAAGGCCTCGTGCTCTTTCCTCCTTCTTTAGGTTAAACTTGGAAAAACAGCTAGCATAAAGGATGAGTTAAAACAAGAGGATGAGGTGAGGGAGAGTGTTGCAATGGCAAGGCTCTTTCACAAAACCCTAGAAGATGGACGGCCCTAAGTGTAGATAACCTAGACCTGGGACATCACTTCCTTTTTAACCTTTAAAATAACAGCTAGCAGAAAGGGAAAAAGTGAAAAGAGTGTAGCAAAGGCTAGGCTCTTTCTTCCTTCTTCAATCGCTGAATATTTCTCTCTAAGGGGACATGAAACAAGAACCTACTTGTGTGCTTGTCACCTAGGGTTTTAAAATCAGCAAATTTATAAGCAAATGCAAGAATTTAAATCTACAACCATTCAATTAAGAAGTTTTGCAAGAAAAACACTTACATATCATGATGAAAAGCATATGCAAACCCTAGTTGTAAACCTTCCTTCAAGAGAAATGCCAAACATGCCAAGAAAATCCTTCCATCAACAAGTGCGCCTCACTTTAAAAGACCAAATACCCAAGTAGGACGCAAAAATCAGACCTCGCAAGAGAGTGAGTTGTGTGTTTCTTCAAATGAGGGAAAAACATCTTCAATATATAGTGTATCATGACCTATAATTAAAATTAGGTCATTAAAGATAGCCGACAAGGCTACAAACCAAAATCATATTGTTTTTACATTAAATGCTAAGTAAAAGACCTAAATGAGCAAAAAGTGAGACGTCAAGCCCCTTTGAGGGAGACCTTAGGTCCTTTTGGGGCTAGTCCAGCATCCAGAAGTCAAATGTTAGCCCTTCCTGGGCTCCTCCAAGCTGCCACACGTGCCAGTCATCCTATCAAACTGCTACACGCTCAAGGTGACGTCAAGGCCTCCTAGGTGATGTCCTGGTCATCAAAGGGAAATGCTCCATCTGAAAAGGGTCAACCCCCTAGGGTTGGGTTCAACCAAAGTGTCTTGGATGGAACGTCCTTCTTCTTCTCATGTGCAAGAGCTCAATCAATCACTGTCTTGTCTCTGCCCCTGATGGGGTCTCAGCAACCATCTGATGGGCTCTTCAGCCCCATGGAGGTCCGAACTAATCATCTCCCCATGTGTACTGGTCCACTAGTACCTGTCCGTCGGGCATGGTCTTGCACATCAAAAACTTCGCCCTCCATGGGCTCATTAGTCACAGGGATCATAGCAATGTTAATCACGTTTCATCACTAATTTTATCAAATACATGCATAAAACCCCTGATATATCAATCAATAGCTCAAAGACATTACAATGACCTACAATACAAAGCTGAAGAAAAAGACAAAACACCCTATTGGACAACCATCCATAAGAAAAGGAAAGTCTCCAGAGGGTACCATCCAAGCCAGGTAAAACGAGGTGATGTGGTCAAGGGGATGTCCAGACATACGGGTAGAGTGAAAGACAGGGATGCATGATATTACTTGTGGGTGCCTTTGTAGAAGGCGAGTTGTTCCCGTCATGGATGCAATTCTTTCCAAGCCCTTTATTGCCTTTATTATTTATTTTCTTTATTGCTTTTTTCGTTTTATTTCAAGGTCTAACTAGAGGACACTGCCTTGGTGTGGTGACCAGAGCTGACAGTGTTACCAACAAGCACTTTCACAGATATGATAAGGTTGGCTCGTGATGAGACCCCCTTTCCCTTGGCCATGCTACCAAAGGTCACTGCCCTGGCGTGGTAACCAGATAATGGCAATGTCATACTGCTAGGTACCCATGAACATAATAGGCTGGCTCGTGATGCGACCCCCTATCCTCTTGGCTAGGTCTTGTTTTGTTATTTTTCTTCGGGTCCCTCTTATTTCTTGTTGAGAGGACTTTTTTTGCCTTCGCGGGGATCCCTGGGCGAGGCATCTCTAGTTTTCATTTTTTATGGCTTTTATCTTTTACCAGCTTCTTTTACCTTCTGGGCCTTTAGCCCCTTCTTCCCACGAGATAAGGTGCAACCCCACAAACAGATCATCCTAATGCCCGGACTAGGGGAGTGGGCCAGATGAGTGGGAGATAAGATGTAAAAGTGATGACATGATGGGAGCGGACGATGGCTCTTCAGAAATCCCCCCGGTGGCAAACCAAAACCTATGGGTACAGGCTTGCTAGGACACCCTGTCAATGCCCCAACCATGGTCAAGTGGGTTAATGTAAGATCCAAGCAGTTGTCAGAAATAAAAGGGGTAAGATGCATATATCTAAAGGTTATAATGATAAAAAATGACACATACCATGATACCTGGACCAATTACCTCATGAAGCAAGAGCCTTCTTCGATACAAGACCAGGCCGATGGTGATGGATGCTGCTTCTGCTGACAAGACGAGTCTGATAAAAGAGAAGAAAGATGGGCCCTCCAGGACCATGCTCAGGTCAATCTTGCTCTCGGTACTCCATGTCTAGGACCTGTGGGCCTCGAGACATGATCTCCTAGTTATCCCTAGAAATCGGGGATAACAGGTCCCTCTAAGATATCTCAAGATGTGCTTTGCTGCCACCCAGTGTCTTTGTCTCGGTTCAGTCATGAACTGACTCATTGCAATCACTACATTGCATATATCTGGCCTAGTGTGGATCATGTACATCAATGATCCAATCAGTTGCCTATACATGGTGGGGTCCACCAAATCTAAACCTGTATCAGAATCATGCAGCTTCCTCAGGTTGGTAATCATCGGAGTAGACATGGATTTGCAATCCATCATACCAAACTTCTTTAGTACATCCACTGTGGATTTTCCTTGTGCCGGAAATATCTCGCCCTGTCTTTGCCATACTTCCAATCCTAGGAAGTAATGCATCAATCCTAAGTCTTTCATCTCGAATTTTGAGGTTAGCTCCCTCTTACACCAGGCTATTAGCCCTTCATCTTCTGTTAGAAAGAGATCATCAACATACAKRATTAGTATAACAGGTTGGTTACCTCTTACCTTGAAGTACAAATTTGCATCAGCATCACTTTTCTGAAATCCCAGGCTTTTAAGAAAGCCATCAATCCTATCATACCAAACTCTGGGAGCCTGCTTAAGACCATACAAGGCCTTCCTTAGCTTGCATACATGAGTGCCTTTGTTATGCAGTACAAAATCATCTGGTTGTTCCACAAATACCTCCTGTTCAATCTTTCCATTCAAGAATGTTGTTTGTACATCCATCTTATGTAGCTTCCAACCAAGAACGGGAGCTAAACCAATAATAGTTCGAATGGAGGTATACCTGGCTACAGGGGCAAACGTCTCTTCATAGTTGATTCCCTCTTTCTGAGTGAAGCCTCTGGCTACAAATCTTTCTTTGAACTTTTCCACACTTCCATCAGCTGCATGTTTGATCTTATAGATCCATTTGGAAGAAACCACTGATTTCTCTTTTGGCCTCGGCACAATGTCCCAAACATTGTTCTTTATAATAGACATGTATTCCTCAAGCACGGCATCCTTCCATACTTGTAATTTATCTGTTTCTTCAAATGAAGAAGGTTCGCCATCACTAATGCTCCTCATCAAGGAAACATAGCCTCCAAACCTCTGAGGCCTCTTCCTTTCCCTGAAAGTTCATTTGGGAGCAGCTATCCTTTCTGCTTCCTGCACTATTTCTTTAAGCCACCCTGGCTTCCTTTTGGTTAGACGTTCTTCAAGAATTTTTTCTAACACTTTAGCAGGTTCTAGGGGCTCATTACTTGGCCCTTCACAAGGTTCCTCCCTCTGATCATATGACTCTTCATTTTCAGAAGAGGGTGAAGTTGGTTGAACTGCTTATGATTCTTGCTGAAGCTCTCTCGATTTCTTCAATGCGGCTTCCTCATGGAAAGTCACATCTCTGCTTACCTATAATTGCCTCTGACCTGGTACATAAATCCTGTAAGCCTTGGAGTTCTCACTGTACCCCACAAAAACCCCTTTCTTGCCTGAGGGTTCCATCTTTATCCTCTTTTCCTTAGAGACATGAATATACACAGGACACCCAAATATCCTTAGATGCCCAACTTCAAGTTTGATCCCTGAAAAGACCTCTTCAAGCGTCGTGTCCTTCAAGATAGCATGTGGACACTTGTTCTGAATATAAACGGCAGTGGAGGTAGCTTCCGCCCATAAAGAATTTCGCAGATCCTCGTCAAACATCATTGTTGTCATTACCTCACAAATTGTCTTGTTTTTCCTCTCAGCAACTCCATTTTGCTAAGGGTTATATGGCACGGTCAACTGTCTCTTGATTCCTGTTGACTTGCAGAAATCCTCAAACTGAAGAGATTCAAACTCTCCTCCATTGTCTGTTCTAAGGATTCTGATGTGTTTCCATGTCTACTTTTCAATAAAGCCTTTATACTCTTTGAATTTATCAAATGTGTCACTTTTAGCTTTAAGAAAATACATCCAACATTTTCTTGAGTAATCATCAATAAAAGCAGCATAATACAAACAACCACTCAGTGAGGGAGATGACATGGGTCCACATACATCAGAATGAACCAGATCTAAGATGCCCTGAGCTCTGTTGTCACTACTAGGAAATGCTTTCTTTATATTTTTACCTAGCGTGCATCCCTTACAAATTTCATTTTTAATAAGAGAAATAGAGGGCATGCCACATACCATGTTCTGTAAATCTGGAAGAGCTTTGTAATGAAGATGTCCAAGTCTTTTGTGCCAAAACTTCGTTGGAGCTAGTCGCATCATGAGCCAATGCCTGAACTGACTGTCCTATCACGACGTACAATCCTCCTTTGCGAGTTCCAATGGGTTCTGTTGTACTTAAGTGGCTACCTCACAAGACTGGTTGATTCTCTAAATCTCCCTGGCTAGCCTCACGGTGGCACATATAGCCTCTCATTGGAGAATGATTGTCGATGTTGCCAAATATAACAGGATCTTTTGTCCTACAGTCACCAGGATCGGCCTAGAGGCCATGGCGCTTCTTTTGAGACAGTTTCCAGTCCATTCCGATGGGTATCGCCATCAGGGCAAGTTTTGCAGTATCTGCAGTAGCTGTCGTGAGCTTCCGGACTGCTTTTTGTCGATCTCTCCATGCATGCACAGATCAGCCTTCATTCTTATGATCATGGGTATTTCTTGTTAGTTCATTTGTATTCCAGTGACGATCCATGATATCTAACTGATAACTAGTATATCTTCTTCCATCTTATTATTGTATTTCCTGCTTTTTCCTCATTATATATATCAGTGAGTTGTCTTGTCCTTTCTTTCGCATGTATTATCTTTATACTACTAAAACACTTAATGAATGAAACACAAGTGCGAAAATCACCAAGCATGTTCACACATTAACTCAAAACGCATCCAGAAACAATGATCATATTTCAGTGATAAAACAGTAGTTCACTAGTAGATATCCAGATCAGCTGGATCAGGGATATTTCAGTGGTATCAAAGCCTTCTTCCTGCCAGCCTGTGAAGAAGTGCTTCTCATGACCCCATGATTCTGGAAACAGGTGAAGAATACCAAGAGGGCCAAGGACATATTCAAGACGAGTACATTCAGTACCGCAAAGGTCATAGCAGAGATAGGAGAGATAGAAACCGAACGGATTACACCCCCTTCCACACTCAGTCAGAGACAATGCCAAAGATAGAGGACAGAGAGCGTATCAGCTGAGACACTAAGCCCGAGATAGAGAGGACTATGGGTGACAGGCATGAGACACCGGAGGGCAGGGGGGAAGGCGGGGAAAGGCTCTGAGACACACGTTGACAGTACGCAGGCCATGTTGAATGACCTAGCTAGAGGACAAAGAGACATGATGAGCATCAGACATCAGATGGCTATCAGTGTACAGAATCCAGATGCTCCACCATAGCATGAGCACTATAGGTGCCAACGTCGCAGGAGGGTTGAGTTGTTCAGGAGGACACCAGGGAGGTGGGGCCAGTGGCTCTAGTGGATCTCAGGGCGGGGCTAGTCCAAACCCTTCACCATTCCAAGTTTACACATCGTCTGGCAGAATTCCCCGATCTTTATACCCACGGTTCCAGGTAGGACAGTCATTGGGACAGCCACTGGAACAGCCAGGGAAAACAGGAGGACAGTTGGGTCAGGGACAGGTGGTGCCACAGGATCCGTTCAAGGAGTACAGAAGAGACTACTTGGCACTAGGACTAGAGTTCCATGCAGATATGAGTTTGATGAACTATTGCTCAATCAGATATCGAAACAAACCTCGGGAGGCACAGAGAGGCAACGGGCAAACTCACAACATGGATTTCATCAAGAAAGTAGGGAAGCTGAACATTCCTACTTTCGACGGATCATCACATTGCTCAGCTCAGGCATGGGTTCAGAAGCTTGACACATACTTCAAGCTTAACCCAATGACAGAGTCGGAAGCTATCAGCTTTGCTACCTTGCACTTGGAGGGGGAGGCCCACAAGTGGTCGTACCATGGGCTGGTGACATTGGGTCACAACCACATTACTTCATATTTGGAGTTCACTGAGAGGTTGATGGAGAGATTTAACGAAAGAGATCCAGAGCTCCACTTCAGGGACCTTACACAGTTGAGGCAGAGCGGATTAGTTGAGGCCTTCATCTCAGAGTTCCAGCGGAAGGCAGTGACTGTATCCGATATATCAGAGCACAAATTGGTGATGTTGTTCACCGAGGCATTGACAGAACCATTGAGGGGTTGGGTTAAGGCTTTCAAGCCTCACACCTTACGAGAGGCCATTGTGCGCACAAGAGACATGGGGGACTCAGCACTAAAACCAAAAACCTTTACCAAACCCTTTGTACCACAGAGAGACAAGGATCAGAGAAATCCTCAAAGGGAACGGAAGGGTAAGCCCCGAGACCCTTGGGTTCCAAGGCATATATGCATGGGAAAAAGACAGATCCACTACATTGAAATGGAATCCGGCAGCGAGGAGGAGGATGAGGATATCGAGGCACATGCAAACAGTGATTCAGCGGATGAGACCACACATGGGTCGAAGCAGCAACCAAAGAAACCTCAGATACCGGCAAGGGCACCGCCCAAGGAGGAGACAAGACCTCGTAGAGAGGTGAAAGGGGGAAACATAGCAACCCTTTCTGGAGTACCCAGGTACAACACTCTCAAGCTCAAGGGCCTTGTACAGGGGCAGCGCATGACCACTTTAGTTGATGGTGGGGCCACCCACAATTTCATAGATGTGCCTTTGGTAGCCAGGAGGGGGTTACGCACTGAGGAGTTTGAGGGATTCCACGTGGCAGTGGAAGATGGATACACGATGACATGTTTGGACATGATCCCAAACCTAGAGGTCAAACTAGGCAACTACATCATGACAGATACCTTCTATGTAGTTGACCTATCAGATATTGATGTCGTATTGGAGGTTCAGTGGTTATATTCATTGGGGGAGATAGGGTTCAACTATTAGACGTTGATCATGAGCTTTAGAGACGGTGGATCGAGAGTGGTGCTCAGAGGCATGTCTACAGGAGTACCACGAGCAGTATCGGCAAAAAGGATGGAACAGATCTTCCGTCACGATGATGCGGCCTATGTAGCAGAGTGTTTGTTCACCACGCGAAAGGATTCAAAGGGAAGAGAGTATTACCATCCCCAAATCAAAGAGCTTCTGAGCTTATATGAGCCAGTGTTTGGGCCGATACCGCCAGGGAGACCACCAAACATGGGATTTCAGCACACGATCGAGTTGGAGGCAGGGGCTACACCAGTGATCACCACACCCTATAGGCACCCCAAGAGATTCAAGGACAAGATTGAGAAAGCAATCAAAGAATTGCTTGTGATGGGGCACATCAGGCCCAGCATGAGTCCTTTTGCCTCTTCAGTTGTTCTGGTACTGAAGAAGGATGGCACATTCCAGATGTGCTTCGATTACAGAGCGCTCAACAAGAAAACGATCAAGAATAAGTAACCCATTCCACGCATAGATGAGTTGATGGACAAGTTACATGGGGCAGTTCTCATCACCAAGATTGATCTGCAGTCAGGATATCATCAGATCAGCATCAGGGACCAGGATATTGAGAAGACAACGTTCAGATACCATTTCAGACACTTTGAGTTCTTGGTCGTGTCGTTTGGATTGACCAATGCACTTGCCACTTTCCAGTGTTGCAAGAACCACATCTTCAGAGTGCAGTTGAGGAAATACCTTCTAGTATTCTTCGATGATGTATTGATCTACAACAAGACATGGGATGAGCATCTGGCACATTTGGAGGAGGCCTTCGACATTATGCAGGCAAAGTCATTATATGCCAAGGAGTCCAAATGTGAGTTTGGAATGAGAGAACTACTGTACTTGGGGCAAATCATAAGTGAACCAGGGAGTACAGGTTCTTCAGGAGAAGATCAGGGCCATTTTGGATTGTCTAACACCCAAGAACCTCACAGAGTTGAGAGGATTATTTGGGTTATGCAGTTACTACAGGCAGTTCGTCAGAGGCTTTTCACAGTTGGGAGCACCACTCACAGATTTGACCAAGAAGGGCACCTTTCAGTGGATAGAGGAGGCACATCAGACATTTGAGAAAATGCCAGATTGATCTGCGGCCAAGATATCATCAGATCAGCATCAGGGAGTAGGATATTGAGAAGACAACGTTCAGATGCCATTTCGGACACTTTGAGTTCTTGGTCATGCCGTTTGGAATGACCAACGCACCTACCACTTTCCAGTCTTGCATGAACCACATCTTCAGAGGGAAGTTGAGGAAATACCTTCTAGTATTCTTCAATTATGTACTGATCTACAGCAGGACATGGGATGAGCAGCTGGCACATTTGGAGGAGATCTTGGACATTATGCAGGCACAGTCATTATATGCCAAGGAGTCCGAATGTGAGTTTGGCATGAGAGAACTACTGTACTTGGGGCATATCATCAATGAACAGGGAGTACAGGTTCATCAGGAGAAGATCAGGGCCATTTCGGATTGGCCAACACCCAAGAACCTCACGGAGCTGAGAGGATTCTTTGGGTTATGCAGTTACTATAGGCAGTTCGTCCGAGGCTTTTCACAGTTGGGAGCACCACTCATAGATTTGACCAAGAAGGGCGCCTTTCAATGCACATAGGAGGCACATCAGACATTTGAGAAAATGAAGGAGGTTATGAGCACATGCCATGTTCTAGCCCTTCCGGATTTCTCACAGTCGTTCGTCTTAGAGTGCGACACATCAAGGATGGGGATTGAAGTCGTTTTGATGCAGGGAGGCCACCCCATTGTGTTTGAGAGCAGGAAGCTCAACGAGTCGTAGAGACTCTATCCTATTTACGACAAGGAAATGCTAGAAATCATGCATGCCTTAACGAAATTCAGGCAGTATCTGGTAGGTAGCAGATTTGTAGTGAAGACTAATCACAACAGTCTGAAGTATTTCCTAGATCAGAAGAACCTCAGTGAGAGATAGCAAAAGTGGGTCTCAAAGATCCAAGCCTTTGAATTTGATATTGAGTATCTCAAGGGAAAGACGAATGTCGTAGCAGATGCCCTTGTCCAGGAGGCCACCAGGGTGTTCAATGATGGACATCTGCACAGATTGGAAAGCTCATTTGTTGGTGGAGTACTCCTAAAACACATTTGCTTGTGAGGTGATGGATGGACAGGTGGTTGATGATAGGTACCGGGTTCTAGATGACGTCATTTTCTACAAGGACCGGATCTACTTGGTTCCAGAATCGACCCTAAAGGGGAATATTCTGAAGGTGTGTCATGATTCGCCTACAGTAGGGCATCAAGGGTACTTCAAAACGTATAGGCAGATCAGGGAGAGATTCTAATGTAAGGGTCTCAAGCATGATGTACTGAAACACATCCAGGAGTGCACGACTTGTCAGCAAAACAAGTTCGAGCAGACACACCCCGCAGGGTTACTTCAGCATCTACCCATTCCAGAGCAGAAATGGAAGAGCATTTCTATGGATTTCATTACAGGGCTTCCTCGAGTGTAGGGCAGGGACGGTATATTTGTGGTGGTCGAAAGGCTGACAAAATTTGCACATTTCTTTGCCATACCCACGGACTACAAGGCCATACAGGTAGCAAAGTTGTTTTTCAGAGAGGTATTCCGGCTACACAGTTTACCCAGCCAGATAGTCAGTGATAGAGATGGGCACTTCATCAGCGCATTTTGGCAGGAGCTTTTTCGGTTGGCAGGCACAGAGCTAGCTACGAGTACCAGCTACCACCCACAAACAAATGGACAGACAAAGATCGTCAACAAATGGGTGGAGGGGTATCTGAGGAACTATGTGGGAGGGCAGCAGCATACATGGGTGAGATGGTTGCACATGGGTGAGTATTGCTACAACACGACTTACCATATGTCTATCAAGATGTCACCATTCAAAGCATTGTATGGATACGATACATCCTCTTTTGTGGAGACTATGTTTGGGGATAGCAAGGTCCCGGGGACCAAAGACTGGGTGGAGGAGAGCCAAAGGATTATGCGGGCAGTGAGGGAAAACTTGGAGACAGCGCAGAACCAACAAAATATCTATGTAGACGGGCAGAGGGTCGAGCACAGTTTCGAGGTAGGGGATTTGGTTTTTCTGCGATTACAGCCATACATACAATCCTCCTTGAAGAGGAGTGAAGCAAAGAAGTTGAAGCCGAAACTTTATGGGCCATACAGAGTCATCAGGAGGATAGGCGAGGTGGCATACGAGCTAGAGCTACCAGAGGGTAGCAAGATTCATAATGTCTTTCACGTTTCTTTCCTTAAAAAGGCAGTGGGACAGCAGGTCACCATTTCAGAGGAGTTGCCACCCTTGAATAAGGAGGGCCAGTTTGAGCTAGTGTCGTAGGAGGTGCTCGAACAGAGAGAGCGCAGGTTGAGGAGAAGGGTCATCAGGGAGTGCTTGGTTAGATGGAGGGGCCTTCCAGTGGAGGATGCCACATGGGAGGGAGAGCATATTTTGTAGCACCCAGGATTGATGTTGCTTGAGGACAAGCAATCTTGGGAAAGGAGGATTGTGATGTCCCATTCCCAAGCGTAGGTCAGCAGGGAGTGACTTAGTAGTCTATTTGTTCCTGTAGACTATAGTCAGGCACAAACAGGGAACAAGAGGAGAAATAAGGGTGATTTCGTGGCTAAATGATGAATTAAGCCAAAAAACATAGGAAAAGTCACTTAAGCCTAAGTAAACGAAGAAATAGAATGAAAAGGTGTTAAAGGGGGACTTAATTAATTAATTACTCATCTTAGGAGRAAAAGCGCCTAGCTTAAGTGATGTCAATGTTGAATTAGATCGGGAAGAGTATAAAGGGAGGAATTCGACCTAATTCCTCACTATGTTATGATTTGATGTTGAGATATTTGCAGAGGAGGAGGAAAACGACCCCCTTGTTGTTTTATGGATTTCTTGAGGAAACCACCACCATTGATCAGTTTCGGTGTTGAGAGACACACCCTAGCCTATCGAAGATACCATCTAGGTATTTCACTGTGCATTTCAGGTATCCAATTCAGTGACTGCACAGCGCAACTAGTGAGGGCACAAGGGTTAGTGAGAGGGTTTGTGTGCTCGCACGAGACAATTCAGTATTTTGCAAATTCCTTCCAACCCATTAGAGAGCTAGTCAGGGCACACCTTTCGAGCCACTAGTCGTCAATTTTCGACGGTGGAATCTCCCAGAACACAGCAAACAGTAAGTTAGGGCGCAGCTCTTGAGGAAGCACATTTGGGGTTCCATGGGGTATTTCGGAGCAGTTCCGAGGAAGCCCTTCCGTCCCATTACAGAGGAGGCCAGGATGATCGTTTTGAGTCATACATCGTCAGATTTCATTGGTGGGATCACTAGAGCGCACTCCCACAACCAAAGAGGTGCGCAAACCCCCAAGGGGTGACATCTGAAGCTTCAGAGGTCAGATCGTCAGTCCGACGGTCACCAGGATCAGCCTAGAGGCTAGGTCGCTTTTTTTGAGAAAGTTTCCAGTCCATTCCGACGAGTATCGCCATCAGGGCAAGTTTTCTAGTATCTGCAGCAATTGTTGTGAGCTTTTAGACTGCTTTTTGTCGATCTATCCGTGCATGTACAAATCAACCTTCATTCTTCTTATCACGGGTATCTCTTGTTAGTTGATTTGTATTACAGTGAGGATCCATGAGATCTAACTGATAACTAGTGTGGAGGTCGTGCCACTAAGGTTGGGGACGAATTGTTTCAGCTGGGGTTGATTTTCTCTTAGTAAGGCAGCGCCATTCTTGCTGGAAACTGCATTTGTGTGAGGAAGGGTGCACTGAACAGAGGAGGGTGCATTAGATCTGAAAGAGGGGGCGCATTTTCATTGTTTGAAGGCTGTGGGAGTGTTAAGGGAGGGTGCACCTTGCTAGAGCAACAAGTGTGGGAATTCTGGAAGGTGTTAGAGCCATTCTTCATCAGTTGGGTTGGCTGCCAATTGCATGGAACTCCTACAGTAACCTACAGCAATCTACAACAGTACTATGTATTCTCCCAGATCTGAATTAAGGTCAGAAAATTGATAAAATAGATTGCTTACTGGGAGAAATTACTGTTGGTATCTTTATTTTATATTCCTCTTGTTATGGCAAACTGTTTGCATTATTTTTATTTCCCATTTGGCATTCAAATACCCTGCTGTACACAAAGAAACATATAAAAACCCTTGTCAGCAAATACTCAGAAATATAACAGCACAGTTAAGGCAGCAAGGGAATGGTATTATGTCATAAAATGTTTGATTAAAGGCTCCATACAGTGTGAAACCTACAGCAGCATTATAACAGGGATAATAGAGGGGTTTACAGTTTGCAAACAAACTGTTTGACAAAATACCAGATCCAAGAATCCACCAAGTCTCCTAGCAATTCATAACAGAGTTGTAGCAGCCATCTTAGTTGGGACATTTCAGTGGTATCAGAGCTGGTTTTTCCTGCCAGCCTGTCAATTGCATGATATTTGATGATTCTGGGTGAAGGAACACATATTACCTACAAATGAAGGAGGTATAAGGGAGCTGAAAAACATCTTCCAATACGAGTCGGAAGGATAGGAAGATATGGGGGACAGAAATGAGCATCAAGATGACAGTGCTATACACATTGAATGACCTGGCAAGAACACAAAATGACATAGTAAGGGTGCAAGGTAACTTGGAAAGGGGACAACAACAAATGGTTGATCTTCTAACTCCTCTTGAAGCAAACACACAAGGGAACCAAAACATTGTGGTTAATGATGGATCAAGGGGGACTAATGGCAGCCATGGACATAATGGAAACTGTGCGGAAGGGAGATATACTCGTGTCCCCACACGGAATCACATTGGGTGTACTAATAGAGCAACCCCTAGACCACACATGCCTCAGTTTTTGTATGGACAGAAAGCTGTAATTCAGGGGCAGCAAGGACAGGGAGAAGATTTTACAGAGTATTTGAGAGAGTATTGGACTCTAGGGGAGGAGTTTCAGGCAGCCATGTCCTTACAGGATTTCTGTACTATCAAGTACAGGAATAGACCAAGAGAGCTCAACAGGAGCCAACAGAGTTAGGAACTACAGAGGAAAGTGGGGAAGTTGTCCATTCCCTACCTTGATGGGTCTAGTAGATCTACAACCAGGGCATGGGTACAGACAAGGCTGTTGGGAGCAGGGAGCGGGAGCGGGAAGCGCAGATTTTCAAAAATCTCCGGGAGCGGGAGCGTTTTTTATATAATACATAAAAAAATATATATTTTGATGCATATATATATATAAAACATGCAGCATGTTGAATCAATTGCAAAAAACATGAAAACATAGATATAAGATCATTTAATTAATTGATTAGTGATGATCATTAAAGCATCAACCATTTAGTACATAGTAACATACTACACATATAACATCAATCATAAACATTTGTGGGACTCAACATTAAAGCATCATAATATCAATCATTAAAGCATCATAACATCATTCATAAACTTCAAAGGTAAATTGTCATATCGTGTTCTTAAGTTCATAACTTCATAACTTCATTGTTTACAAAGAGTCAAGACTCAAGACTCAAGACAAAGTACTAAGTTTTAGAAACTACTTCTAAACAAGAAACAAAAAAAGAGATCTAGTATATAGTAGCAACTTAGCAAGTACTAAGTACTATGCTCTAAGTTTTCCTCTTGCCACGAGAAACTTTTAGTTTCTTCTCCCGTGATCTTTGAA
>JZKD02S0204860.1:241121-252589 GCA_000966675.3 Picea glauca
CCCAGGGAGCGTAAAGCTCCCTGCCCAGGGAGCGCGATTCCTAAGCGCTCCCTTTGGGAGCGCGCTTCGGGAGCGAGGGCGTGAGGGGGGGGGCGCTCCCCCGCAGCCTAGGGTACAGAAGTTGGATACTTATTTCCAACTCAACCCCATGGCAGAGTCAAAGGCCATCAAATACACCACTTTGCACTTGGATGGAGAAGCTCACGAGTGGTGGCACCATGGGTTGGTCACATTAAGACATGCAAGTATTACATCCTAATTGGATTTTACTCAAAGGCTTATGGATCGATTTGACTGGAGAGAACCCGAGCTGCACTTCAGGGAGTTAGCACAGCTCAGGCAGAGTGGGACGGCAGATGCTTACATATTAAAGTTTCAGAGAGTGGCAGTTACGGTGACAAATGTATCTGAGAGCAGATTGATCATCTTTTTTACTGAAGGACTATCTGAACCTTTGGGGAGGTGGGTGAAGGCCTTCAAACCAAGATCTTTGCAGGATGCCATCACTAGGACAAGGGACATGGAGCACGTAGTCCGTAAGAGCAAATTTCCTCCTAAAACTTTCATCCCTCAAAAAAACAAAGAAAAGAAGCCCTTCCAGAAGGAGTGGACCGGGAAAGATAGGTTGGATGATGATGACAGGATGAAGCTAAGGAGAAAGAAATTATGTTTCAGCTGCAAGGAACCTTGGCAACTTGGTCACAGGTCTATGGGCAAAGGAAAGGTGCACTACATAGAGGTACTTTCAGATAGCGATGGAGAGGAGGAGACAAGGCAGGCACAAGAGAGTGAGCACGATAGTCCAATTGATGAACATCCATATGAGGAGGTCAAGAGTGGGGCTATTGCCACTCTGTCAGGTGTTCCTAAATTTGTCACAATGCTAATTGATGGTGGGTCAACCCACAATTTTATTGACTCAACCTTGGTGGCTAGGAGAGGTATTCCTACAGTTGACTTTGAGGGGTTTGATGTAGTGGTGGCTGGTGGGCACAGAATGCCATGCACAAAGAAGATTCCACAGTTGAAAGTAGCATTGGGTAATTACACAGTGACCGATGACTTCTTTGTAGTCGAGGTGCAAGATGCTAACATCATTCTCGGTGTTCAATGGCTTGTTTCCTTAGGGAAACATTCAGTTGATTATAAAACTATGGTCTTATATGTTAGAGTTCATGGTAGCAGATGGGAGGAATGTGGTTTTGAGGGGCATGGCTAATGATGCCCCTAGGATTGTCTCAACCAAGCTGATGTTGGGAACCTTCAACCATGGAGATGTAGCTTAAGAAACAGAGTGCTTGATCACTTCTCAGAAACCCTTAGATAGCAACCAACAGTATCAGGTAGACATTCAAACTTTGTTGGGGAAACATGAACGAGTATTTGGGGAGATTCCACTAGGGAGACCTCCAGACAGGGGATTTGAGTCTCCATTGAGCTAGAAGAGGGGGCCAAACCTGTGATTACCACCCCATACAGGCACCCAAAGAAGTTTAAGGATGAGATAGAAAAGGCTATTAAGGTGTTGTTGGAGATGGAGCATATCAGGCCTAGTTCTATCCCATTCGCTTCATCAGTGGTTTTGGTCAAGAAGAAGGATGGCACAATGAGGATGTGCATTGATTATCAGGCCTTGAACAAGTAGACAATAAAGAACAGGTACCCCATTCCCAGGATCAATGAGTTACTAGATGAGTTGCATGGGGCCGTGTACTTTTCGAAGATTGATCTTCGATCAGGCTAGCATCATATTAGGGTCAGTGAGTGGGATGTTCACAAAACCACTTTCAGGTGCCACTATGGGCATTACGAGTTTTTGGACATGCCATTTTTGTTGACCAACGTTCCTGCCAATTTCCAGTCATGCATGAACCATATCATCAACAAACATTTGAGGAAGTTTTTTTTGGTGTTCTTTGATGACTTACTTATTTACAGCAGGACATGGGAGGACCACCTGAGGCATTTGGATGAGATTTTGAGTATTATGAGAGAGCAGTCATTGTACGCCAATGCGTTCAAGTGTGAATTTGGCATGACGGAGATTCTATACTTGGGCCTTGTGATCAGTGTGCAAGGGGTACAGATACACCAGGAGAAGATCGAGGCCATATTGGATTGGCCCACACCTAGGTCTCTCACAGAGTTACGTGGGTTCTTTGGGATATGTAACTACTACATGAGGTTTGTTAAGGGATTTTCACAGTTGTGTACAACACTGACAGACCTTACGAAGAAAGGAGCATTCAGGTGGACAAAGGAGTCACAGTAGGCATTTGACAGGCTCAAGGAGGTAATGAGCACTTGCCCAGTTTTAGCACTTCCCGATTTTACTCAACACTTTGTACTTGAGTGTGATGCATCTTTGTACTTGCGTGTGAGGGTATTGGGGCAATTTTGGTGCAAAATAAACACTCGATAGCATTTGAGACTAGAAAGATCAAGGACACAGAGCGACTCTACTCCATTAATGACAAAGAGATGCTCGCCATCATGCATGCATTGGCGAAATTTAGACAGTACTTGGTCGGTGGTCGATTTGTGGTTAAGACTGACCACAATAATTTGAGGTACTTCCTAGAGCAGAAGGATTTGAATGAAAGACAACAAAAATGGGTCAGCAAGATACAGGCATATGATTTTGATATTGAGTATGTGAAGGGAAAGAAGAAGGTCGTTGTCGATGCCCTTTCGAGGAGACCAGCAGCATGTTCCCTCGTGAAGATTTCAGCTGATTGGAAATCTCATCTTTCAGTGGAATATTCCAAGAATATGTTTGCATGTGAGTTGATGGATAGACTCATACAAGATGACAGGTATCGGGTAGTGGACGATACTATTTTCTACAAAGACAGGATAAATATCCTGTACCTAAGTCCACACTCAAGAAAAGGATATTGAGGGCTTCATATGACACACCATTGGCAAGGCACCCAAGGTATTTCAAAACCTACAGACAGGTATGGGAGAGGTTCTCATAGAAGGGCCTCACGGACAATGTGTTCTAATATGTGAGAGAGTGCATAACTTGTCAGCAAAACAAGTTGGAGCATACGCACCCGGCAGGATTATTACAACCTCTACCCATTCCAGAGCAGAAATGGGAGAGTGTGTCAATGGACTTTATCGCAGGTTTACCGAGGGTACAAGGCAAAGATTGTATATATGTAGTGGTCGATCGGTTGACCAAGTTTTCACACTTCTTTGCTATCTCATCAAAGTACAAGAAAGCACAGGTGGCAGAGTTGTTTTTTAGGGAGGTATTTCGACTTCAAGTGTTGTCCAGGTACAATGTTAGTGACATGGACAGTAGATTTCTGAGCGCTTTTTGGCGAGAGTTATTCAGGTTGGTAGGCATAGAATTGACTCCTAGCACCAATTATCACCCTCAGACGGATGGTCAGACAAACATTGTGAATAAATGGATTGAGGGATATTTGCGCAACTATGTGTCAAGACAGGAGAGGAAATGGATTAAGTGGTTTCATCTGGGGGAGTACTGCTACAACACCACCTATCACATGTCCATTGGTATGACTCCATTCAAGGCTTTGTACAATCACAATGCACCTTCATTTGTAGATTTGGTATTTGGGGATACCAGGGCTCCCAAAGCCAAGGATTAGATTCAGGAGAATCAAGACATCCTTAAGTCCCTTAAGGATAATTTGTAGACAGCTTAGAATCAGTAGAAGACATGCAAATAGGAACAAGGTTGAGCGCAGTTTTGAGGTTGGAGACTTGGTATTTCTGAGTTTGCAACCATATAGACAGTCTTAGTTGAAGAAGAGCAATGCAGAAAAATTAAGGCCCCGGTTTTATGGTCCATACACGGTAGTGAGAAGAGTTGGGGAAGTGGCCTATGAGCTTGAGCTTCCAGAAGGGAGCACGATCCATAACATTTTTCATGTTCCGTGCATCAAAAAGGCAATAGGACAGCAAGTGACCACTTCTGCAGAGTTTCACCCGTTGGATGAGCAGAGGCAGTTGGTTCTAATTCCAAAGAAGATTTTGGAGGTCAAGGAGAGGAGATTGAGGAGCAGAGTTATCAGAGAGTTCTTGATCAGGTGGAGAGACCTGCCAATAGAGGATACCACTTGGGAGGGAGATCGGATTTTGAAACATCCCAACTTGCAGTTGCTTGGGGACAAGCAATCTTGGGAAGGGAGGACTGTAATGTCCCCTTCTAAATGATCGCCCAAGGAAGACGACTTAGTGGTCTATTTGATTCTCGTAGACCATAGTTGATAAAAAGAAAAGGGAATTAATAATTATTTGATGTCATTAAAGAAAATGAAACATTATAAAATGACATTAAGTAATTAAAAAGGTGATTGGGGGAAAATAAAGTAAATAATTATAAAGTCACTTTATTAAAAAGTTAAAAAGGTCACAAAAAGGTGAAAATGGAAAAAGAAGGGTGAGAAGAATAAAAAAGAGATGAGGGTTCATTTCTCTCATTACGTTGATCATATTTTCTAATTACATTGGAGAGAGCTCTTGTGGCTTGACGGCTAGGGTTTTGCAGCAAAACCCTTCTGCATAGTTGGTTTTGGTGGTGAAAGATTCCACCCTAGCCAACCTAAAGGGAGAATCACACAGGTTCTTCATTGCATTCATTTTGTTGAAGGTATTTTACAGAATTTGCAGAGTTTTGTGGGATAAAGAAGATCATTCCATCATTTGCAGCAGAGTATGGAATGAAGGGGGGTGCACCTTTGATAAGGAGGCACATTGGAAGAGAGAGAGGCGAATTTTTTTATCCAAGTCAATTTCTTCAAGTGTGGACGTCATGCCACTAAGGTTGGGGGAGAATTGTTTAAGTTGGGGTTGATTTTCTCTTAGTAAGGGAGCGCCATTCTTGCTGGAAACTGCATTTGTGTGAGGAAGGGTGCATTGGACAGAGTAGAGCCCATTACATCTGAAAGAAGGGGCACATTTTCATTGTTTGAAGGTTGTGGGAGTGTTAAGGGAGGGCACACCTTGCTACAGAAACAAGTGTGGGAATTATGGAAGGTGTTAGAGTCATTCTTCAGCAGTAACTTACAACAATCTACAGCAGCACTATGTATTCTCCCAGATCTGAATTAAGGTCAGAAGATTAATAAAATAGATTGCTTACTGGGTGAAATTACTGTTGGTATCTTTATTTTATATTCCTCTTGTTATGGAAAACTGTTTGCATTTTATTTCCCATTTGGCATTCAAATACCTTGCTGTACACAAAGAAACATATAAAAACTCATATCAGCAAATACTCAGAAATATAACAACACAGTTAAGGCAGCAAGGGAATGGTATTATGTTCACAAAATGTTTGATTAAAGGCTCTGTTGACCACCTATTTCAACTAGGCGGTCAACTCCATGTACCATGAAGATATGCACCAGATGGCGCTACCATGTTCAAGACCTATTGGTTCTACAAGGCAGTTTTGGCCTTCAGCACGTGTTTTTGTAATTGGAATTTTTGCTCCCCTGCATGGGATAATAATGTAATGGGTCTGCATGGATCATAGTTTAGGTTAGTTGCCTAGGACTTCATCATTAGAGGAGTTTCTTTCAGCGAGTGTTTTTTTTTCCTCAGGTTATTAATTTGGCCTAACCAGCCTTATTAATTTCCTTTGAGTTTTTCACTCCCACAATAATTCTCCAAAGTGGTGAAAGGCGTTCTAATGGTAGAGCCCTATGGCAGCTAGTGTCTAGGAATACTGTAAATGACCATGCTAGACATCTCCTAGAGTCTTGCAGAATTCCGTCGAGTCTAGATAGTTTTTTTTAATTTTTTAAAATTACCTAGTTAATGGTAATTTTAATTAATTTTTGAAAAAATTTGTAAAAACTAAGTCCTTGGGATTTTGATAGGGGTATTTGTGCTCAAAAGAAATGGAATGAGACCCCCGACACCCTTGGACCAAGTTTCATCTCAATTGGACAGGTTTTGCTAGGTGTTTGTCCATGAGGAGTCAAAGTCGGTCTAAGACAACAATTTAATTGTTGGAATTGACAAAGTCAAAATTGTCAATTTTTTGTAATATGAGCAAATTGATTAGAGAAAGAGTGGGAGAACTTACCCAAACCTATTCCTAAGCTATCCTAACCCCTTTCTTAACCTTATTTCACCCCTTTACCTAGCCATCACTTCAAAACGTCCATCTCCCTAAGAAAAGTGCGCCCCCCTTGAGGAGAAAGTCAAGCTAAGTGAAAAATTAAAAGAAGAAACTTGTTTTTTCCCTAAGTTCTACCCCAAAAGTCTAATTTGTTGTTCGACAAAGTCAAAAAGGTGCCACCTCACCTCTCATCCATTACCAAAACCCTAATTCACCTCCTAAACCATAAAAGTGTGCCCCCCTCTTGAGATGCTCAATAATGCTTAGAGAATGACACTTGGAGAGCATCCAGGAGGGGTCTCTCTTGGCTCCCAAATGTAAATAAAGGCCTCCCCTCCCTCATTTCATCATCTATTATCTTGCAAAGTTACTCTACCCAAATCTCTCCTCTCCTCTCCTCTCTCCCACTCTTCTCTCTCATTCTCTCTTGCTTTCTCATTCTTTTCTCAAGCTTGTGGCAAGTATTTGCTCAAGCTTGCCTTCTAATAAAGAAATCTTTGGAAAAAATATTGGCATTGGGAGTCTTCTTGATGTCTTGGATCTACATTGGAGGTAACTTGTATTTGGTTTTGTTGAGTTTTGCTTATAGATTTAGTGTAGGGTGTCCAAGCAAAGTATTTTGCTTGGATAGATCTATTGTAGTATTGCCATAGATCTTATGTGTAGTAGTTTCCTAGTTTTAGCAAAGTATTTTGTTAATATCATTGGATCTACTCACCGTCTTTGCTTATCTTGTAGCTTGTTCTCTCATACTTGCAGGTTACTAAGGGTTGAGAAGGAATAATTTCAAATCGGGAAATTATCTTTTCACCCACTTATTTTCCTCTTAAAAAATTTTGTTCTTGTCCTTCTATTTCCTCTAGCACTTTCGGTAAATTTTTTGCTCTTGACTAACTCTCTTTCAACATATTATATGATGTCCTAAAGGTTAAAAATTTATGATTTTCACTAACATAAATTTTTTGAAGAATTTTGGTGTTTTGTAGCATTTCGAACAAGCCTTAGCTTGTTGATTTTCTGCAGGTTTTCACCAAAAACAGGGAGGAACAGCCCATTTGGGGCCATCTAAAGTCAAGCAAACAACTCCCAATTTGGGGTAACAAATACCCACTCTTCTCTCTCTGTAATTCTCATTGTAAGCAAGCCTAAGGGAGTCCCAAAGGCTTGCATTTCTCAAGCAAATTTAATTTTCTGCATTTCATTTTAATTATTGTCCTACACCTTGGGGAGAGTTTGTCAAAGCCAACCAACCAAAATCGTAAGGCTAGGAACTTAGATTTATTTTCAGCATTTATTTTTCCATTGTTTGCCCCACTTGTCATTAGGACAAGGTTGTGTGGCTAGGATTTCATTTCCAAGTTTTCATTTCAAGCATTTTATTTTTATTCACCCACTTGTGCACAAAACCGGAAGGCAATGTCCTCCACCTTGTGCACTTGTTGAGGTTTGTTAAAATTAGGGTAAAGATGCAGAACAGTAGTATCTTTTTATTTTCAGTGAATAAAACAACTAGATCTAAGGATCAACAAACTTAAAACACTTTAACTAGTATTCAGATCTAGGAGATCTAAAGAGAGACAGTAATAAACTCAGTAAAGATTAGATCTGAAGATCAGAAACAAAACTCAGATCTATTGTTCAATAAACAAGAACTCTACTAATTGTACAGTGAACAGATCAGAATAAGATAAACCATAAAACGGATCTGTAAAGTTGTATACAAAACATTACACAGATCTGATCATAAACAGTAAACCAATTATAGAGGTAAATGTATATTCAATGTGTAGCTTCAAATCTAATAGTTGATGCACAAATCTAAATAGATCAAATAGTACTGAAGTCAAAATAAGATCCAGATCTGGAGATGATGAGTAGGCAGCTTACCTGGTACAGCAACCTTACCTCTGAAGAAGGTACAGTAACCACAAGAGATGTAGAACCATTTGTATTATGCTCARACAAGGTTCAGTTCATAGATCCATTATGTAGATTGGATCTCTTACCAATAGATGAAGGATCTTTCTTGCCACCACAGGGATAAGGTCACAAAGACTTCTCACAATCAAAACCCTCACACAGAATAGTTGTGTAAAACCCTTACATAGGAAGGTCAAAATCAAAGACAAAAGTCACAGTACCCCACAGCAACAATTTGGAGAGGCTTAACCTTACACAGAAGTGAACAAGGAAGGGTTGCACCCTTAAAACCCCACACAGCATAAAAGAAAAGGGGCCACACCCTGTTAGCCCTCCCACAACAGAAAAGGAGAGATGTCGCACCACTAACAGCCCTCAAAGGAAGTCGTTGCCACTACTCAAACCCTGCAACAGCAAACAGAGAATAGGYCGCAGCAAGGAGGGACTTCACCTACAAAAGGAGGCCACAGCAAGTCTTAGACAAGGCTACAATAGCATAGGAGGGCCGCACCAAATCTCAGACAGCRCACACAGCAAAATGGGGYTGACCGCAGTAATAAGGCACTCATCAGTAGACCAGCTCCAACAGAAATAGACAAGGCCGCAGCAAGGAAACAAGGAGGGGTCGCTACTTCAATACAAAGGAGTCGYAGCTAGAAGAGGATCCGCTTCACACTTGGAGGCTAGTGATACAAAAGGTGAGTGATATGAGAGGGGAGGTTCTATTTTATAGTTTGGGTTAGGGCAAAGTTAGATTAAAAATATTATTAAAATATCATGTTTAAATTAGGTAATTTAAACATGATATAATTTAAATCTAATTTACCCTTAAAACATAAAAACCCCAAACCAACACCAGTAAAGGTAAGGGAGGGTTAGCAAGGTGGCAATACTCATTCCTTCATCTTTCATGGTGAACTTATTACTTAATCATCATTGCATATGGGACTTATCCCTCATGTCGTTATGTCCTTCTTCAAGGAAGGTCATGCACCAACAAAATACTTGATAGAGGATCAACTAGCCCCAGAACTTTTTCTGGGGTCTTATCCACCAAGGTCAAAGACCAAGGATCAACCCATGCCATATGCATGGGTACCCTGGGCATTTCCAGGGGCCCTAGGCTTATCTAGGGGCTTTAACTGCTTGGGCCTAGACCAAGAACCCCAGTCGTATACTGGGGGCCCTAACAAGGGTCTTTTGCCATGGCACTGACTATTTGGTCTCAGACCAAGTACCCCAGGAGTGCACTGGGGGCCCTAGATCTCGTCTAGGGTCTTATCCATCCTCCAGAAGAATGGCTCTTGCAGCTGCCTATAAATTTAACAAGGTTGCTTAGTTTAGATTTACTTTTCAAGTCATTTCATTCATTCTTTGTTTGGCTACACCTAGGAAAGAGTTTTGCAAAGCCAACCATCCTAGATCGTAAGGCTAGGTTAATCTTGCGGTTATTGCTTCTATGTTCTCATGCTTAATGGTTAAAAAGTTTTAGATCTAGAAGTAATCACATAATGTTAGATTAAGCCCGTGGAGGCATAACAATTTACTTGCTTACTTGTCTATTTCATTTGATTGCAAGCTTTTATTTTAAGTACTTTTCTCTTTCAAGTATTTCATATTCAAGTACTTTAATTCTTGCAATTTACTTTTACAAGCACTACACTACAATCACCTAATTTAACTCAAATCAACTTAACTCAACTTAAGCTCAATCAATCTTTAGTTCCGTAGGGCATAAAATTTATCTAGTTTAATAGGCACACCTCTAATTGCCTCAGCTTTGCCAACAAAAAAGGACCCTAAGGAAGAAGCAGGGGGTGCTAGATCAGGGATGGTCTCACGGCACTAGGTGTCCCCCTTGTGGAGTACTTTTGTTCTCGGAATGACCTATGGAGCTAGGGTGTGGCATTGTTTGCCTCACTTATTGAGCACCCAACAATTCTTTTGGTACAAGAAGGGAGAGTTCTTGGGAAGTCACTTAGTTTAGGATGCACAATCTCATCTAATAACTTAATCAATCATAATTAATCCACTACAACATTGGGTAACTTTCATTGGTCAATCTTTTATGGTTTATTTTTAAGTAATATTGCAAGCACTTTTCAATTCCATTCACTTTACATGCAATTTTCCTTAAGCTCTTGTGGATGTTAACTAAGTGAACTAATAGTTGCGCACTTGCCCTCGGATGGTTCATTTGATCACTTTCATTTCAATTTAAGTTGTGTTTTGATTCATTGGTTCAACTCCCTTGAAGTTGCGCATCATTTGGAGGCAACCTCATTGCTTGGGTTTGTTGTTGTATATGTCAGTGAAACATCCCCTTAGAGTTGTGCATCTTGTGGGGCACTCTATGTTTGGTATTGTTGGCTTGATGTGTTGTGGTAGTCTTTTCCTTTGAACAATCTTCTTTCCCTGCACAATCAAGTATTTCAAGTTAGTTTCAAGTTAGTGCTCGTTTTCTTGCTTTGTTCGTAGTTGTATGCTATTGTATTTTTAGTATTCTTTACATTACTTTGTATAGATAGTTGTTTCATTTCATTTGTATCTAATTCAATTGTAATTTATGTAAAGTTATTCTTTTGTATCAAATTGTAATCTTTGTAGATTTTAAACTCCCTTTAACTTAGTTGACCCCTTTACCCAACCTTAGGCACTAGTCTTAGTTGACTTAGGAAAAAGGCTTGCCTCTCATTGAAATTTTGCACTTTGCATTGTTGACTCTCATATAGGCTAGATTTCCCCAAACCTTTAACAAATTAAAATTAACTCCTAGAACACATCTAATCACTCACATAGTAACTAAGATCTACCCCCCTTGGCTTCCCTAGGAGTAAGCCTAGATGGAAGGAGTTCAAGTCGAGGCGACAGTGGGCTTGAACTTAGACATTGTGTCTCTGAGGACACACTAAGTGGATTGAGACTTAGTCCACGTTTGCAAGTGTGTATAAGGACGGCAGCAAGCTCCATACAGTGTGAAACCTACAACAGCAGTAAAACAGGGATAATAGAGGGGTTTACAGTTTGCAAACACACTGTTTGACAAAAGACCAGAACCAAGAATCCACTAAGTCTCATAGCAATTAATAACAGAGTTGTAACAACCATCTTAGTTGGGACATTTCAACAACTCTAGGGCTTGACTTTGTGCCACCTTGGATCCCTTTCTAGAAGTCATAGAAACATAGGACGTCATTAGGGATTGTGATTGTACATCCCCCTAATTGTTTTCCTAGAGGATTAAACCTAGGGATTGTCATTGTACATCCCCCTAGAATTTAACCTTTGAAGTTTCTTTGCCTTTTAGCCTCCTTGAAGTGGTTGCATTGACTCCATTGCCCAAGGATTTAAGACAGCACTAGTCTTTCTCTTGTTGCAAGTGATAAAAACCCTAGTTTAGCTCTCTTTCTCTCTCAACGTCTTGTGCTAGTTTAGGACT
>JZKD02S0204872.1:0-12649 GCA_000966675.3 Picea glauca
AAGGTCCTGTAAAGTTTATTTTAATGAGGTAGAGGGTGCTTGCATAGCATAACAAGTCAGCCTTCTATTTTCAGATCAAGGATGGTGTAGGACCTATGACACTAATAGATGATAAGAAGGAAATCATTGAGGTTCCTCCTATGATAATTCTCGATGAGCTTAAAGGATTGGTCATACTTGATGAAAAACTTATGCCCAACATCATATGAGGATCACTAAAAAAAGAAAAAGGATCACTGAAATGTCCCCTTACCCTAGGAGTATAGGGTTGAACAGACCGGTCAAAGGAATTTCATCAACCACTTCAAACTCTACTTGCTCACTCTCCTCAGAATCTCTCTTTGACTCTACAAGATCTATGTCGTCTATAGTGAATACCAACCTCTTCTTAACATGTCTTTGTTCCTTCACTTCCATAGAAATCCCATGTTGTCTACGGGACCAACAATGAGGTTGGTCAGCCATGGTGAATAAAATGGGTTATGAAAATAAACAAAAATCAACCTAAAACCGACCTAGATACATAACCAAAGATAACACCCCTAGAAAATCTAGGCTTTCAACAAGAAAACAGTGGATAAATGGGCCTTTGAAAATCGACCATTTAGGGGATGCCAAGTCCCCAAAGTTTTTTCTAGTGAAGGTGTGAGCGACAATTACTGCAACCCGCATTTAATAGCCCTTACTGGTGCAAGTACCCTTGTGAATATGAGAACCCTCCAAAGGAAATGAAATAAAGGTTTGATGTCTACCCCATGTACTGTGGACACTTACCATCCACAATCACCTCTTATATACCTAGAAAGGCCACTATGGTTATCACCTCACAATCATCGACTAAGCGAATAATCATGGCTTAGGACCACACATATGGGTAGGGAAACTATGCATGAAGCTCCAAAAAATGCTACCTCACAGAGAGGTGTGACACTATTGAAACCCTCATACATGTAGTATTTCAACAGACACCAAAACAAGTAGAGAGGGGATATCACTCCACTTTCCCTAGTGTGACCTAGTTCTTAACTCCTATGTTAGAGAACTTCTTGGAAAGCACTCTTTGTGACAATGGATTTATGCACTCACTAGTGACTTCTAGGTTTGTTTTTTTGGCCTTGGATAATTTACTCTCCAAACCTACAACAAGGCCCTAGGTCCTAGTCTAATGTTGGTTTTGACAGGATTTTTAATTCCCTTTCTAATTTCTCAGAAAGACAACTAAAACGAGTGTGCATTTAATTACCAATCTGAGGCTCATATGAAAATTGCGAGATACCATACACTGTATATGCAAGCTACACTCTACTCTCCCATTGGTTTGATATGTAGTCGTAGTATCAATGATTAGGTTTGTGGTCAGAGTATAGACAATTCTGAAGCTTTGGAAAGGTTCTGCAAACTGTGGAAATTAAATCACACTTGTAGGAATTGAAATATCACACTTGCATGAAAGTAAACACATAGGCAAGAAAGTAAATTTTTCACTTTCATAAAATTAAATATGTTAACTATTGTGCTAGAAAGGAAATTCACACCAGCTGCAGGTATCAAGAATATGACTCAATTGTTTCCCAAAGAAACCCCATTTATGTGTAGTAAAACTAATTGTAGAATTGAAACTCTAAATTACTCTTGCAAAAATTGAAATTCATACCACGCTTGCTGAAAATAAATCACAGACATTGAAAGGAAATTGATTAACTACTTGCTCGTAAAGAAATTAACTAAATCCTCAAAATCAAGGCCCAATCCTTGGCAAGATGATCAGTGTCACTACTTTGAACAACAATTCCAATCATTATGTTAAGAACATAATGAAATAAAATCCTATGTGAATAATCAATTGCATGACTGAATAAATACAATCCATCCCGAATAATTAACAACATAAAAAAGATTCAATCTCACAACAAATAATTAACAAATTTCATAATTAAATCACACAACTGGAAATTAAAGAAAACAACCTAAGCTACACAACACTCTTTTATATTGGAGTGGGAACTGCCTCCATAGAACACAGTGTTGATATTATTTTATATCAACACTTACAACATGAATTAATTAAATTAATTAAAATGATAAAAAAATCAATCTATTACAAATATATAAAGAAAAAAGATTAAATAATTAATTAAATCATGCACTATGGAAATTATAAAACTACAATTAAAAAAAATGAAACAAAAACTTAATGAATTATTCCATTGTCATTTGGACATTTCTCTAAGATTCCTCCCCTAATAATGGAGAGAGTTCTCTCTTTTATACATAGATTGAATGGAAACTAGAAATACAAAATATCTAAATAAAACCAATTATGGATTTAATAAATTCATAGTGGTTACAACAATTTCCTAAATAAAAAATAGTTTCCAACTAATATTTAGCAATTAATGGATAACTCCAATATATTTTTCTAACAATTAGCAAACAATAGATAAGTTCCAAAATATTTTGCTAACAATTATCAAATAATAAATAACTCCAAGATCTTTTGCCCAAAAATTCCAAGATTCTTGGTTAACCACTTAAACTAATATTTTGTCTTGGAATTGAAAAATTATCTTTGTATATTTGATTTTATTGGACTAATATTCTTACTTCTTAAATCCATAAATGAAAAATATGTGACAACATGGCTCACGGTTTCGACGGCGCAAGGTTCCTTGAATAGTTGCAGTAGAAAGAGTTGCAACAACTGTACTTTAGGCAAGTTGCAACACAGGTGGAGTTGTTGCAACAAGAGTTGAAACAACTATACTTTAGGCGAGTTTCAACATAGATGGAGTTGCAACAATTGTACTTCAGGTGAGTTGCAACACATGTGGAGTTCCTACAATGAGAGTTGCAACAACTGTATTTTAGGCAAGTTGCATCATAGGTGGAGTTGCAACAATGCGAGTTGTAGAAATGGGAGTTTCAATGCAAAATAGTTCCTTGGCAAGTTGCAACAACTGAAAATGAGTGTTGTAGCAATTGGAACCAAAACATCCCCTGTGGTCGCATCACAATCTACACAAAAACATGTATGGCATATCATCTTTGCAAATTAACTCAAAGGTAAATGAAAATATGATCTTTTTCTAATGTTTAATCATATCTTCATGTAAAGTACTAAATAAATGTAATGGAAACACATTAGGTCTAAATCCCACATAATAATGGATTGATGCAAGGTCTAGGTAAGTTGAAAGATGTTAAAAGTAGGAAACGATGGCATACAAAGATGCCATTTCTTGAGCCCGTTAGGTTTGCTATGAAGAAAAAGTTCTAATGAATTTTAAATTAATCATTTCTCTTCTTGGGCTACTGATTACTCAAGGGAAATGGGATGAAACTTTAGTGGTGTTCTGATACTTTTCAGTCCAAAAGAAGAAAAAGTATGTATGCAAGGAATGCAACTTTTCATTCAATGAACCCTATATAAAGGAAGGGAAGAGATATTTTTCTCTTTCATTTTTTTAAACCAAAACAACAACCCCACATTCTCTTATTAACCATTCAAGAAAACCAAAGAAAATGAACAAAATCCTCAAAATCTAAACATACGGATGCAATCTTGAAACATGACACTCAAAAGCTTTACCCTAGCACACTTATGAAATGCAAAATTTTATTAACCTAATAGAGAAATGAATATGAAAATTAAACCTACAAAAACAACAAGCTCGGGGATATATGATATTCATAGTGATGCATGCAAGCACATGCCAATGTTTATTTGAGATCAAAACCCAAAACTTGGACAAGGATCTAGCAAGGCAAAGTCTCTCAACACACACAAACTGAATGTAAAAGGATGAAAGACACACTACCATATCTGAAAATACCTGCTAGAGATGTTGCTTAGGTCACTACTCTCTAGGAAATAAACTCACTCAAGAAAGCAAGCCAAAGAAAACACTCAATACCTCAAATTAAATTTAAAACACAAACAACAAACAAGAGGCTTAACCAAGGATCAAATAAATACTAACAGACCTTTGAAAGACTTACAAACCCTTCCCAGACATAGATTTGTGAAGGAAATATCTCAGAAAATCCCAAAACAGTTAGCTACATGATAGGTCATGACCCAACAATAGTGTAGAGCATGACCAAAAGGAAAGCAATTTGCAGGCTATAGTGGATCATCTCACGACCGGTTGTTCTGGTTCTTAAAGACAAAGCACAACCATGCAGGGAAATTGGGAAAAAAATCCTAGTCGTGGCCCAAATATGATAGATATGATGGATCCGATCAACCAATGAGTGATGAGGAAGGTAAATGGTTATAGACAAGTTTTATAGATTGAAAGAACGAGAAAAATTCCAAAACTAAGGAAGAATCAAATATCCTTCCCTAGTGGAGTCATTAGTTATGTTGTAGAGAAATCCTTCTTGCAGGAAAGTGAGCACTCCTTTAGATCTGCCCGTGATATGAGACAAATTGTGGGATAGAAGAACAAAAAATAAATAAATAAATGTTTTTCTTAGATATATTAGATTTGTTCCTATTTAGGCTAGGAGATAAAATGACATACTTGATTACCAATGATTGTCCTCATCTATTCCTGGCTAATGCAACTCCAACTCCTGCAACTTTCTTCTTTCACAAAAGGAGACAACACATACCAATCCTCAAACCTATTCAAGCATTAGGAAATTGCAAATCCAAACTAGATATAATATGTTCTACTCAAGGAAAGAATATATCTATCACTTAAAACTAAATACACCAACATTGGAAGGTGAATACCATGCARATTTGTATTCAAAATGGAGAACATGTACATCAATCAGTGAATTACCTTGAGTCTAAACGAAKATTCTCCTTGGTCCTTGTTGCAACTCCTCCTTAGCCCTCTGCAAGCAAGGCTGRCCTGATATGAACACCAAATATGTAGAAGAGCTTATGTAGGGTGGAAAATAGAGTTATAACAAGTTTATAGAGAACCATGGATATCATCTTATGRAATTGTTTTCCGTGATAAGAACCACAAGAGAAAAATATMTGCTAGTTACCCCTAGATGTCAGGGGGTGACATGGAATTCTTTGGGAACTTACATAAAATTAGATCTTGAGAGGGATATAGTGGGTTTATGTGCATATGCATTCATCTGTGTTGAGATAGACTTTAATAATCGTCTCCTAGACAAAATTATTCTCACATGATCTTTTAAAAATAAAGACATGTCTTGAATTATGAGAGAAAAACATTTAGGTTCATTATATGCCATCTTTCCAGACATTTATAAACTGTTTGTCTCTATGCTTGAGCTCATCCTCCTAGGAAAAAAAGAATCAAATATAAACCAAAGAGATGGAATTTTCCAGAGGAATTGAGTTTGGATAATGACCTTGATCATAATAAGGTAAATCATGACCTGAAAGTGTCGATTGGGGAACCCACTTCTTTCTCAGAGGATAAAGTAGAAGATATGGGCACAATAATTTCCTCCTTAAGGGAGGTTGAGGAATATGATGCTCCTTTTGGTGGAACAAGAAATCATGAAAATGATACATCTGATTTAGATAAGGAATAATTAGTTACTATGGCTCCTTTAGAGGGGTGGCAAGAAGTTATAAAGATGAAAGGGAAATAGATAAATGTATATTACTAATGTGATTTTAACCTTGTAAGCACAGTATGCACATGTACTTGCTTTTATTTGTATCGTTCTTTGAGCACCTAAGGAATGTGATTTCCATTCTATAATGGAATAAAAATTGTGATTTTATTTCTTGGAAAAATATAATATAGTCTCGTGTTCAAGTAACATAACACTTCTAAATGTTATTTTTGGGTTAATTTTATTTATTAAGAATTAACACCCAAGTAAGTGTTTAATTTGCACAACACTACATTAACTTGGATACTTGTGTTTTATTTCTCAATGGAACAAGATTGATTTCATATTTATAAATTCAAGTTAAACTTTTATAAATGTAAATGATCGTAATTTTGCAAAGCTCATTCTTAAATAGAAAAACATAACAGATGTCATTATTCTATCATTCTTAAGTAGAGAAACATAACAGATGTCATTATTCTATCATTCTTAAGTGGAGAAACATAACATCATTATTTAAGCCTAATAAAAAATGAAAATTAATTTTGATAAAAAATAAAAGATAAAAATCATAATTATATATATATTGTAAATAACAAAATTTATTAATTATAATTAACGATTTAGATGACAAATGTATATTATAAGAAAAAAGTCATGTAAAAATTGATAATATTACTTCAGTTATATGAGTTTGCATGGACATGCATATTCTCATTTTGCATCACTTTGCAACATGTGCATCCTCCCTTTTCACGAAGGTAAGTAGTAGGAGGTAAGAATATGCATGTGTGTGCTTTCCCACATACGCACACCCTTTCAGATGGTGAGTATTGTGCAGTGAAAAAAGAAAATGTGTATATGTGTGCTTGCCCTCCCATGCAAACCTCTTTAAAGCATATATATATATATATATATATATATATATATATATATATATATATATATATATATATATATATATATATATAATGCACATACATATCTACTTTCACCTTATACATAACTCAAATACATTATATTATTATCATTATTAAAAAAAAATATATATATATTATTTATCAAGATATAAATAAGTAGAGAAGCACGTACATGTACAATTTTACCAACCCATAAATGGACCATCTCACCTCCTCCGTAACTCTACATGAACCATCTCACCTTCTCCATAATTTTACATTATTCTCATTATTAAAACAAAGATATTATGAAAAGATTAAAAAAAATATTATTCGAATATACTATTAAAAGATTAAAAAATAATTATTTGTTCCTCCACAATTCTACATTATTCTCATTATTAAAACAAAGATATTATGAAAAGACTAAAAAAATATTATTCAATATACTATTAAAAGATTAAAAAATAATGATTTGTTCCTCCATAATTCTACATTATTCTCATTATTAAAACAAAGATATTATGAAAAGACTAAAAAAATATTATTCTAATATACTATTAAAAAATTTAAAAATAATTATTTGTTCATTCGATAGCCGTGTAAAACTCTAGTATCAATAGAAATCTTTGCGTTAACAAAGTCACTATGATAAGATGGGTCTCACCTAAATAAAAAAATTGATGTGTTTGATAATAAGATGGGTCTCATATTTTTGATGTGTTTGATGATAAGATGGGTCTCATATTTTTGATGTGTTTGATGATAAGATGGGTCTTACCAATGAGGATAGTGATTATTGGATAAGTAACAAGAGTTGCATGGCAGCGTAGTCTCTGCCAGGTAAGATCGTGTATCCTCTGTCTCCGTACACATGCAGTACATATATCTATTGGATATCGTAGAAGATTCAAAGTGTAACGGAATGTGTGTCAGTGTCGGTGATAGTGACATGCTCTATATGCCAACGCCAGAGCTATTTCAATGCCAACTAACCAGTTAGTGGCCACTAATAGAGTATATAATCTCTTCCTAGCACAGCCCAAGGTGCCTGTATGGGAAAACATGGATGTACACCCTGGTTGTTTGGCCACGTAATAACAACGATCAATATGCAACTTGCTGCAGAGTCTTTAAGACTGTGTCGGTTGGTATATATACTATCAGATTGTCTTGGTATATACACCGGGATATATCTGACGGTGTATATACCACCTGCCGTAGTCTTAACGACTCTGCAACAGGTTGCATATTGATCACCATGTAACAACTAGCATGGTAAAATGGTCGACAAAGTCTATGGGAATACACGCGCAGAGTACCTGAGGTTCGAGAGGGAATTAATAAACGGAGCCTACTCGTGCACCCCAAGACCCAGTGCCAATAATATTAATGACCGAATTAAATGTTGGCTGACACCTCTGCAATAAAGGGTTCAAATTCTTCACCAATAATAACTTTAAAAAATGGTTTAATTTAAAAAATAAAAAATAAAAAAAATCAATATAACAATGTTATACTTTGAAAAAAAAATTAAATTTATAATCAAACTACTTAGTCAATGGAATTAATGTCAAATCAATAACAAACTCATTGCTATAGTCTTTGGATCCTTTTCAAAAAATAAAATAAGATCAATACAAATCCTAAATAAATTTAGCTTGAAAGTTTTCCCATATAAAACCAAAAACCATTTATAAATATAAAAATAATTCTCAATTTTTAAAACCTTTGACATGTTGTTTAGTCATTAAAAAAACAAATGTGTCTTAAAAATTATGTACTCTTTGAATTCACATTGAAAATTTTACAAAAATACAAAGATATATCACTTCAATTTTCCCGTCAAAATTAAATTTACAGGGAGTGCTTATGTTCTTCCAAATTAACCAGGAAAAGATAAAGATCTAAAGATTTAGTTTCTTGCACGTAAGTGTATTCAGACTCCAGTTGGGCGACTGTACGAACCGTTGGCAGCGCCTCCATCCCCGGCTAATCCAATTTCCACCCATCTTCCACAACCCAATGCCAATAATATTAAATAATATTAAAGACGGAATTAAATGTTGGTCGACACCTCTGCAATAAGGGGTTCAATTTCTTTACCAATCATAATTTTAAAAAATGATTTAATTTAAAAAAAGAATAAAAAATTCAATATAACAATGTTATACTTTGGAAAATTGTTTAAATTTATAGTCAAACTGGTTAGTCAATAAAATTAATGTTAAATCAATAACAAACTCAATACTATAGTCATGCTTTGGTAGGGACTAACAGATATGATAGATTTACTATGTAGTTATTAGTCACATCATATATGATAGATTYGCTATGTAGTTAGTGTTAGTCAAATTTTTGCTATGCAAATGGTACACTGATACACCTTTTTTCAACCTCTTCTGCATTCTAGAAATTGAAACCACACACATTTTCCTCGTTGTAATGTCATTTAACTTTTAAAAACCACACATTTTTTCTTTGTGACAATGATATGATATTTAATCTTTAATGCTATGCAAATGGTACACTGATACACCACCTTTTTTCAACCTCTTCTGCATTCTAGAAATTGAAACCACACACATTTTCCTCSTGGTAATGTCATTTAACTTTTAAAAACCACACATTTTTTCTTTGTGACAATGATATGATATTTAATCTTTAAAATCCACACCTTGGACATTTATATTTATTGGTATCCAACTCATGATCTTGGTGTCTCATGTAGATATGATTAGAAAATTTATTCCGTCCATATCCTTAGAAAATGCTAGTATCTCTATTTAATTTAATAAACTCAGAATGATAATTCGAATAATTAACTAATATTAATATTTAATTTATATTTAATGAAATGTCATTAACTAGTATTTATATTTATAAGGAAATGCTAGTATTCATATTTAATTTAATAAACTGGTATTTATATTTATAAGGAAATGTTAGTATTCATATTTAATTTAATAAATTTAGAATAATAATTTGAATGATTAACCAATATTAATATTTAATTTATAATATAATGATTTTAAATGATAATATCATTGATTTTGATTGAATTGTTTTTTTTTATAACACAAATTTAGTATAAAGTATAAAAGATACATTTTTATGTGTATTTTTTAAATAATTTAGTCACTTAATTTTTCAATAATTTTTCAAAGAATATTTAGAAACCACCTTCATGTATTTCCAAACTCTTAAAAAATTGTTTGGAATTACAAAATTACAATTTCATTATATTAAACATTTGAAATAACATTTTAAATGAAAACCAAATATGTTCATCTTTTACAATATTTTGATAACGAGGGCCTGGATACTTTGGAAGGTTGTAACTCTAGATCGACATATCGGAATTAGGTTTAGTTATAGTCATTGGAAATCTCTTGGTGAGCATAATCCATCTACGGTTCTTAGGATCAGATAATATTTGAGCTAAGAAAGAGAAATTTTGACATCCCACCAATCTAAGAGAGGGTTAGCGGGTCAGGTGTGTTACAAAGTGGTATCAAAGCAGAGTTCAAACTTTATGCTTGAATGGGCGACCAAGGTCGCTTGAAACCTTTTAAGAAAGTTTTGGTGTTGTTTAACACACATGATTTAAATTGGTATTGTAATTACTAATGATGTTTGTTGTTTCAACACATAGGATGTACTAAAAGGTAGTAGAGGTGAATGGTACATTGTAGCATGGAAGACAACTCCCACCTTAGATATGAGGAATTTGATATCCATAGGGATAGAACAACCCTCTAGATTTGATGGCCACTATTAGAAGTCTAAAGGTAGACAATGGGAGACTCATGAGAGATCACTTCGAGCAGGAAGAGTCACTACTACATATTGAAGAATTTGCGACAACCACTTGCAACAAAAGTACTCTTTCGTCATAACATGCAAGAGAAAAAGTTCAATTTTTCTAAATCCACCCTGTATTTGTCACTATCTCGACGCATGTACTTTGACTAAATTAATATGGTCAATGTTCGTCGCAAGAGCGATGCATGTAGTTTGTTTAAATTAATAAGGTCAACATTTGTCGCAAGAGTGACGACTGACCTAACGTTAAAATTGACCGTTAAAAATGACAAATAAATAGGTAAAAAAAAAGAAATATTTTTAGGTCACGGTCGTCGCAATTGCAACGATTGTGACCTAAAATTGGACTATAAATATTTGACGATTTAAAGATGTTGCGACAATCTTTCTATAAAAACGACAGTTCCAAAAGGGTGTTTTTTTGCGGAAGAATGTCACAGAATGTTGTTAGAGGTGGGGAAAAAAGTAAAGCGGGTGAAAAGGGTGATGGTAGATGTTATTGCCCTTGTAAAAGATGTTGCCTCATACGTCCTATAAGAATTTTAATAGCAACAACTAAAAAACATTGTAAGAAATATGGGCACATTGATTGCAGATCGAATGAATATCATCCCATGGTAATTAGTTATATATTCATTATCTTTTTTTTATTTTGTCAATTATATATATATATATATATATATATATATATATATATATTGTTTGAATGCTTGTTACAATATACACTGATTTTGCATGATTGTTTGTAATTATAAAGTTAGAGTTACCCTCTAACTTTCCGCATAATATTGCACCACGTATTATTAGAAATGATGTTGTACAAGATGAGGAACATCATCATGAAAAAGAAAATGAGGATCTCATGGAAGAAGATGATGGGACAAATCATTAATGATCCCATGGAAGAAGATGATGGGACAAATCAAATGATCCAAGATTTGTTTTCACAACTGGATGAGGATGGGGAAAATGATGGTATTTATGATGAACCTCTATTAGAAAAGGAAAATAAACGACTTTATGAAGGATAAAGAGAAAATATTCTCTCCGCTACATTGTTGCTAGTGAACTTAAAGGTTATGAATAATTTGTCGAACACTTGTATGACACAGATACTAAGCTATGTAATATGTTTCATCTCATATTATACATAAATGTTGATTTTTTTCTATTTTTTTGTGTTAATTAATGTGTAAAATGTGTTAATTAGTTATTTGTTATGTTTTAGATTGTTAGGTGAATTTTTGTTACCATCGTTAAATATTTTACCTCTCACATATCCAGGTTTGCATGCCATTATGAAATACATTGGAATGGATTATCAAAATATAGATGCATGTCCTAATGACCATATTATATATTATGGACAACATGCTTCGAAAATAGAATGTCTGCAAAGTCTTATCAGTAGATATTGAACCGATCAAGTAACAAAAAGGGTGCCTCGAAAGGTTCTTTGTCATATTCCCACAATTCCACATTTGCAGCGATTGTTCAGGTGTGAAAACATAGAACAATTTATGGATTACCATGCACATAACAGAAGTGGATATGGTGTTCTTTGAATGTCTGCTGATGGTTCTGCATTTAGGGAAATTGAGGGAAAATGGGCATATTTCAAAGATGAACCTCCTAATGTTAGGCTTTCATTGGCAGCTGATGGTGTTAATCCATTCAGAGAGCTTAGGTCTATTTACTTAGTGTGGCCTATTTTTGTTATCAACAATAACATTCCTCCTTGGATGTCAATAAAGAGGGAGCACATAATGTTGACAATGATTGTTCCAGATATTTGTCTACATCAATTTTTTGAATTAACATTTTCATTTGTTTCAATTTTTGCATAATATCTTTCGTTTATTTATTTAATTATATATATTACATGATATCATTCCTATAGTAATTATGTGTAATTTAAAACAATTAGGTAAGTACCAGGTTAAATATATGAATGTATGTATCGAGCCTCTTATTGACGAGCTACTAAAGTTATGGGATGGCATCACAATGTATGACATATGTAAACCAATCGGGGAGAAGAAATTTAAATTCCATGGAATACTTTTATGGACAATTCATGATGCCCATGGACTAACACATTTTTGTGGTATGTAACATTCTAATATTGCTCTTTAATACTATATAATATTTTAATGTTATATGGTGCATGTTTAATTTTTAAATAATCTCATCGTATAATTGACATTAATCCATTTGTTGCAGGTCTTCAAACAAAGGGTAAATTTTCATGTCACGTTTGTGGCCCTAAGATGAAGTATCATCATTCAAAAAGTTTAGGAAATATGGTGTTTGATGAGTATAGGCACCTTCTTCCTAAGAACCATAGGTATCGTACTACTAAAAAACAT
>JZKD02S0204883.1:0-11198 GCA_000966675.3 Picea glauca
ATTACCAATGCGGAACCAAGCCCGACTTTTGCTGCTCAAAACCATTGTCTAAATCCCTGAAGCCTTGGCGGTTTTGAAAATACACTGCGCGCGTTGATGGAATCGAGAAATATGACCATCGTTG
Organism: Picea glauca; assembly: GCA_000966675.3. Lineage (NCBI taxonomy): Eukaryota > Viridiplantae > Streptophyta > Pinopsida > Pinales > Pinaceae > Picea > Picea glauca. The sequence continues at coordinate 125 of JZKD02S0204883.1, forward strand.
ATTTGGATGGCACATTGACGGTTGGATAATTGATCAACAGAGTGGGCTAACTCGGTAGCAATCTTTTGTTCTGAGTTATTTTTTCAGCAATGTAATTTTAAAATTTTGGTAATTTTTTGAGTATTTTGGTTGGTTTCAAATTAAGCAAAACCTTTGAGATAAGATTCTGAAATCCATGAATCTTTGATCCATACCAAACTCAAACTAATCCGAAAAATCTAACCAACTTCAAACTCATTTTTTAGAAAATTACTCCCTAATTAACTTACTCAATTGATCAACTATTCTGTGAATACTTGCTTGCGACCATTTCTGCAACAATGTACAAGAACAAAATAAATTTGGTCTTTTTAGATCAAGGCGCCGATAATGCCTTTCGATGAGTTGAGCACTCAGTTGACCCGTGGCCTCTCTCCTTGCGCCTTATGTGCGCTATTGTCACTTGGCATATGAATGGAATCTATCCATCCGTTGTATACTTGCAGATTGGGCTCAATGAGTATGAACCCAATAATTTCTTTACATAAAATAAACAATAATTTTAAATAAAAATTATAATTAAAATCATTTATAAGAATATAAATGATTCTAATATAATAATTTTTTATTGTTCAATTAAAAGAAACGCAAAACAAGGTGAATGGGTACTTATTAACTTATTGTGAAGCAAGCATACATCGAGAAATAAGGCACTAAGGCACAAGAGACTTGATACACTCAAAGACACCAAGTAACTTAAAACCAAGGAAAATATTTTATCTCTTGATACTTTGAGATGGATGATAACTCAGATAACTGAGAATGGGAGGCTATGAGGTGGTGGTGAACTTTTTGCAAGGAACACAAATTTTGTAAATGTAAATATTCTTTGTCATATTATTTTCTTCTTTCTTTATAAAGAATAAAGACCTTTTTCATCAAGTCAATTTTTAGATATTATATTTAGATCAAACAAATAATTGAATGGCATGAGAATGGTTTCCATCAAATAATATCTATATTTATTTCATTTTTCTATTAGGCCCCTTCAAGACCCAATTTCTCTATAGATTTCTAGTTAATAACCCCAAAAACTTTCTTCTTGCATAAACATTAAAGAGATTATAGATCACTCATGTATGAAGATATTTAAGCAAATAATTTGATAATATTTGAGCATCTTTACCTCCTATTAATGGGGTATATCCCGCTTTTACTATATTACTAAGCACCAATATGAGATATCCAATAGACTTTGAAATCTAGTGTGAAAGGGGAAAGAAGGTGTAGTATGAAAGCATGAAATGAAGGAGGACTCAATAATAATTGATCTCTCATCTTAACCTCGTCTCTTTCTCTTATAAAACGAGCATGGGAAGTCACATTGAATGTCTCTCAAAAATAGACTACGGAGGTGAGAGCCTCTTATTTATATATAATAGAATGAGGAAAGACGGGTACAATGTAGCTCCTCCGTCTGCTAGAAATAAAATCGGCCAAGGTAGAATCCCCTCTTACTTTCTAAGAATAATCAGCCATGGAATATCCAAGTCAAGTTCCCTTACACATGACAAACATAGGTGTGCAAATCCTATAATATAAACATCATCAATGCTGCCATGAATGCATTGAAAACATGTAACTCCTTCAAGGTGGGAACCCTCACTTTTGGCTATGAATAAATTCCTGAAACAATATTGAAAAACATTAAAGGAGTGCACCTTCCACAGTTGTTAAATACTCATAATTATGACTACAACCTCTCTCTCACATGCTTCTCATAACAGACACCATACTGCATTGGAACAATCTCTATGTGCGTATCATGTAACTTCTTGAAGGTGTGAATCCTCTTGTGTTAATAATATCTCATGTGAAGGGAATAAAGTTAATGAGTCCTCCAAAATAGAAACAACCATATCCTCATCAAATTCTCTACTTAAATTCGACTATACAACCATCAAATCAAATCTCCAAAAGAAGGTGGCTATAGATCATCAAATAGATTAAAAGTGTCATGTGATATGTGCCTCTCATCTACTTTACATGGCCACTTGATCATGAAAATAACACAACAATACGTAGGTAATGGCATAACAAATGTGTTAAGTTTAGTAGAAAGATCAATGCCTTGCAATCTTCATGAATCCTAAGACATTATGCCCTCCTATTGCTAATAGTGCATGAGAATAGATTTGGAAATGGAAACAAGGAACAGGCCTTAATTGTTGAGAGGAGAATCAAAACACACTAGAGATAACAACATAAAATTATAAATGAATACTAAAAAAGAATAGTGTCCTTCCCCAACAACCAATCTAATTTGATCATAAAAGCTAAAGCCTATTACTTCTTTTCATGCTTCGGAATTTGTCATATTGGTTATAGTTTCAAGGTTGAGTTTGCAATTTTTTTTGGACAACTAGATCTGCTTGAACTTCATTTTACATTCATTCCTTGGTATGGATTGGAGAACTGCTAGCCTTCTAAAAAATGTTATATTTTTATTGCTATTGTTATATTTCAAGAAAGTTTGAAATGTTAATTAAATCAATTGGAAATTAGCTGGACATGTCCAGTTTCCATGAGAAATTATGCTTTGCATGTATGCTTTATTGGTTCCAGTACTTTGAATTGATTATATCTTTCAATACCAAGGATGCATACCAATGTATTCACTGTAATGTTAATCAAATATTTGTTACCTCCAATATCCACACAAAGGTAAGTCCAATAATTGAGCACAAGTTCTAGGGAAACATAGAAGTTTCACCCATTGTCACCTTGGGGCACACTTCCCTCACTTTCGGTTGGTTATTTTCTAGTACAAGGGGGGTTTACCTAATTGGATTTCCAATCTGTCCTCAAATATTGAAAATAACTAATAGCAAATTTGGAAAAACAAAGCGTTAATGTTTGAAATAAATAGATGATGGTGGATTCAAGTAGAAGGGTTATTTATCCATTGTGAAAAGGAGTCGAAGATAATTCTATGAAATGGTAACATAGTTATGAAGCATACTAATCCAACAAACATTCCCTAAATATTAGTATTTCCATCCATAATAGATAACTTTCAACCAACGTACTAAGCTAAAAAAGATACTATAGCACATCCATTAAGTACCAACTTCAAGATGTAACATCAAATATGAATATATGAAGTAAAAAGACAATATTCCTTTGAATAATCATTCCCATACATTGCATAATTCATATTTGATGTTATCAATCCTTAAGAGGACAATAAATTCACTCCTTTCACCCTCCTATGTTGGTTAACAAAAACTATAATAGCATAAATATTTTCCAACGAGTAAAATAAAAACAAGGTACTTAATAACAACCTTACAATGCAAGATGACAACCTTGAATATGCCCAAAACCAAGATCCAAATATACAACTATATCTTTAATATCCAACCCAATATTCTAGGGAATTTCCCCATAAAGAAAACACACCTTGAAAATGAGGATGTGACTACCTTTTATAGTTAAATTTCCAACTAATATAACTCTCTAGAATATCCTAGAGAACCCACCTCTTAGGTTTTTTTTTAGCATCTCAAAAGGTGTTCTAGAGACTTATAAGTAGGATGAGACTCTTTTTCTTAGTTATATGTCTAGCTAATAGAACTCTCTAGAAAAGCCTAGATCACCCACCTCTTATGTTTTTTTTTACCATGTCAAAGGGTGTGCTAGAGACTTCTAAGTAGGGCACCTTCATAACTACATTAAATGAAAGGTTTCTAGAAGCTTCCATGTGGGGAACCCTCTCTTTATTTGAATAAAAATGTGTTCTAGACATATCCATTGGGGTGATTCCTCTAGAATATTCTTTTATTGACCTTCTAATAGAATATCCTAAAGAAAATTGTACAAGATCATGGATCTAGGATGTAGTAAGATTTAGAGTCATATTCAAGATAAGGTGATTTTCAAGACGGATATTCTAACAATTTCTTCACTAAAATAGTGATAAATCCCCCAAAGTAGATATATTGATCTTTTTATATCATGTGTAATCTCTCTAGTGGATCATGTGAAGGGGCTAAAATTACCTAAAAATATGTAAATTGTTCATTCGGAGCCATGATGATTGCAAAAATCCTCGAAGCAATGACTTGTATGAAGCTTTCAAAGTTCACATGTCCTTGGTATAGTGATGTTGAAAATGTAAATTGGGATTGCATTTCCATGTGGTAAAACTATTCATTGTGTGCACCAAAATCAAACACAAGACACTTTAGGACCTTCTATTTGTTTATAGATGAAAGTATTTTGCATGATATCAAAGTTCGCATTGAAATTAGAAAGGGTGTAATCCTAGGTGCTAACACATATAATCCTCAATGACACCTTTTATTAGCACGAGTCTTCCCCCCATGGAGAGCCACCTATTACACCATGAATCTATTCTCCTTGATACCCTCTCATACACCCACATCTAGTCATTTATGTGTTAGTCATTTTCCTTCGAATGGAAACCAATATATTTTATATTATCATAAAAAAAATTAATTTGGTAAGGAAATATAGTTTGGATTAGATGAGCCCGGTGATCCTCTATATTGTGCTAGACTAATGAATACTTTTGGTAATAAATGTTACATGTCAGTGGCTGAAACAAAAAGGTTATCATCTTATCAAGTACCCTATCTTCCCTACCAAAATCATTTCCAAATAGTATCAAATATAGTAAATGAGTTATTGTGTCAACACTTGAAAATTTAATTTCCTTGATATGAACTTATCTCTTTAAGCTACTTAGTAACCTACCTAATCCTTTTGATACCAATATAAATAGTATGGGTGATAGTGGGCATCCTTTCTTGAGACCTCTTGAACGTTTAAATACTTTTGAATCTATGTCATTGATTTTTATTTTTTTTCTAGTTTGTATGTGAATTGCGGGGCTAGACTATGGTCTAAGAAACCATGACACAAGGGTATATACACTGTAAAAATCACTCGGGGATCGCACCTGGCCTGGGCCACACCAACTCTTAGCATGGTTGGATTTTAGGTGTCTCTTCTCTACTAGTTGAGTTTAGAACTTGGGTTGCCTGACAAAACAAGGCCCATAAAAACCAATCAGACTAGAATGATTTGGATCCATGCCATTGATTTTTACTACAAAATACATATCTAAATAACATTCTTCGATCCAATTTACTACTCAGACATTGAATCCAATATGGCTCATGTGAAAACTAAAATATTTCTAGATGAATTTGTCATACGACTTTGGAAGGTATAATTTAATGATAAATGAGGGGATTGTTTTGTTCTTTATGAAATGTAATGCTTCTTTTATTACTCCCACATCATAAAAAAACAATCCACCATTGAGAAACCCAACTTGTTCATTGGCAATGAAAATTCATAAAATTGGTTTCAATCTCTAGCTATAATTTTTGTAAATGTTGTTGTATAGAGACATCAATCTGTAGCTTTAAAAATAGGGTGGGTTCCATTCTATTGGCATGTTGGTAATGAAAGGTGATTTCAAAGGAACACAACGTGTTCCTACTCTTCCAAAATTCTCTACCACGTGAACACATTTCCTTGTTATATTAATATAACTATTATATAACTTCATAGGATTCAAAATTTTATGGAACACAAATTGTCAAAGAAGAACCTACCCTAAAATGGGCCCTACAAGTCAATAGCTCCAATTCTTCCACCTAAAAAGTAACAAAATAGATAACAAACTATACAATTATCCATTTCAGATCATACCTTCCCATTTAGGAGGTTTGTTAGCAACCATGATACCAACCTAAACTACACAACTTCTTCTATAGAATTTTGGGGTCCAACTGCTAGATCAAATTCACTTGTCGAATATTTCAAATTATTCAATGAATACCACTCTTATATATATATATATATTGAGTTGTTGGAATTAGAGAAAGCTAGGTATAATCACAACCCAAAAACAAATGTGATTTCCAAAAGGTTGGACAAATGGCTTATGAAGGAACCATTACTTATTTCATTAGACAAATTCAAATCATATGTCTTGAAATGGGGCGAGTCAAACAACTTGAAAAGTTGTTTCAATTTAGGCATAATTACATTGAGTAATGAAAATTTTCATATAGCACTATCCCTTTGAATTATCTACCCTAAATGTTATAATTGAGAAGGGTATACAAATATCCTCAAATGTCTATTGTTGCTTCTGTGAATTTTGGAAGGCCTTTGACATTATTCCTAGACACTTATTCATTGAGTAGATTTGTGTCTTGAATGTACTTTACTTTTGGGTGCAGCTTACAAGCCCCACCTTTAGTATGAAACCTTATTCCATATAAATCATATTTCGACATTTATTCCATCTTCATCAAAGAAAAAAGAGTGAATCATGTCAAGCCCAATGTTCACATGTGATTATTATGATCATGTTTGGCACATGAATATTGACGATGTCTATTCAGGTGAAGGATATGGATAAATTAAATCATATCGTCACTAACTATGTTTTCTCATTTGACATAGTGTACGTAAAATTGAACAAGTATCTATCAAATCTATCATCCTCAACCGAGGGAATTTCTCAAGGGAGGGGGAAAAGTGTTAGCATGTCCAACACATATAATAAGGTGAGATCAACTAAAGGTAAAAAGGTCAGAAGAAACTTTTGTAGGCATATGGAATTCTTTCCTGCTGAAGGAGGTTCATGTTCATATGAAGATGAGAGCATAGGTGACAACAATGTTCCTTTGAGGTACAAACATCTATTGAAACCATGGTTACCCAATGAACTTCCTCATTTGGACACTGAATTTTGTGTCAATGAGAGGATTTTTTGCATTGATTCATCATCCATACATGGTCTAGGTATATTCTCCATGGATGGCATAAAGGTTAAATATGGAGGACTCATTGAGTTGATGGAGCATGTCATACCATGCTACAACTATGGATATTGGTTGAGGTTGGTCTGATATATGCTAAGTATTTGGAGATATGTATTCACTGCAAATTACATACAACTAAAAGATAAAAATCACAATAAAGGAGAAACAATGGGTATTGATAGAAGGACAAAGGCACCGAGAAATATTGTAGGGATTATTAACAGAACAAGACTCGGGACAATGAAAAAGCAACCCAATTTTATATTTGAGGGGCATGAAGGAAATCAAATATTTGTATGTGTATTGAAAACAATAGCTATAGGGGAAGAGTTGTTGATCAATTACGATTTGAATCGAATCGATGTAAGCACTATTATTATGGGGGTAAAAATGTTCTACTTGTATATGAAACCTATACTTAATGTTTTCATTTTTATTTCATTAACATACATTTTAATAGCTCATGATTCTTAGATTATTTTCTAACATTCTAAATTGTCATGCCTCTTATAATGTGGCAAGGTGATCGTGGGAAGGGACTGACTAGCTCGAAGTAGGTATAACAGTGATTTTCATATCGATTCTTGCTTGCAATAATTGATTGAACATGTTTATTTGTTGATGTAGATGAGCACATAGTCGAATCAGGATGATCCGTTGAATGAAATATATGATTCCATCAACCCAGTGGAAACAATCTAAGGGCCTCGAGAAAGGAAAATAAGGAATAAATTGAATTGGCTAGGTCTAATCCACTTACAGAGGAGGGAAAAATAAAGGATGGAAATTTTAAGGTAGCATATAAAACAATATCGGGTAACCACAATTTAAAAAAAAAGTACTATTTCATAAATATATATTGATTTATGATTTTTTTTGTGTTACCATTATACAAGAAATACTATAAAATTTTCTTTCTATAGGAATTTTTACATACAACAGGACATATTGATCACGGGGACGTTGTCAGCGGAAGTGATGCACAAACCCCATAACATCCTAGAATCAACCACATACCTATGATGTTGTTTCCCTCTCCATATATAGCTTAGAGGAATGGAATCCCTGGGGGCCATGAGACACCCCCACCTCACACACTAGACTGTGCTCATGAGGGTCTACATGGATAATCTTAGGAGGATATTGGCTCTATGCAGCCAGATCAACATTGTTGCCCTGGTGAAACACGTACTCAAAGCTCGGGAACAGTCTCCATAGACCTGTTGGTGGACTAAAACTTGGTTCCCTTGAATATACCACAAATGCAGGGTAGTTTTGAATATCTTAAATAGTTCCTACCATTTGATTGAAACCTACATATTTCATATTATTTTAGTCTAATTATCATAATTTTTTTCAGGAAATAACATTTTTTATAAGACCGTGCACGACAAGGCTCTATAGATATTCAGGCCTAGCATTCACACATGGTGGAATGCCTAGAATAAATATTTGAAAAATAATCTTATAGACCATATGGTCGGGTTGTTTGGTGATATATTCAATAAGTTTGAAACCACCTTGAGGGTCGGTACATATTTTAAATATGTTAGAGATCAATATAGGGTTCAATTGGAAAATAACCCTAAGTATGATCATCCTCTAGCCATTCCCAAGAAGGAATGAGAGAATATATAGGAGGACACACAGGAGAGCACATTGAGAAGTGAAAGAAAGACACCACCTCACCCTAGAAGGTAATATATGACATTTTTAATTGAATATGTTGAATTTTGTTTAGTTCTACAGAAAAGAAATTGCAATATCTTATAGCATACTTGAAACTTTTCATAGGCTCTGAGACACATCAAACAAAACAAAGGAAATATTAGATAAGGATGGACATCAAAACCCTAGCCAAGGTGGTTACTTGAGGTTAAAATCTATAATTGTAATTACCATATGCTTATTCATATTATACAATACATCATCATACAAAGTTTATCTAATTGCATCCAATAAGAAGAAATCCATATCTTATGCCAAGAAATGCAAGGGGTAAATTCAACAGTTCCACCACAAAATAATTCTTGATTCTCGACTTCAAGTTAAGATTTCAATAAGTGGTGGAAAATCAGCAAAGGAAGGGATCACAAACATAATTTGACCCTTTGAATGAGTTGGTAAACAAAATTACAAGATTGCAGTTCTTGATTACTTGTCCAATATATTGACAATTGATTTTATCCATCAATTAACTGTGTATCTATTTCTTCTAAGTATGCAAGCAACACCGGTTCATTTGATGGTGGTGGACAACGACCTTATGATACTAGTGGTTCGCAAACCCATGATCATAGTATGAATGTATTTAAAATAAAATGTATAATATGATGATTATAAATATTTCCCTCAGATGGTGTACTTATACATTTTCGTGTTTTAGTGATAGAGCATGTAGATGAGGGTGCTACAAGTGTTACACATCAAATTTCCACACCTAGGTACCTCACCCTAAGTGTCTCAAGTGTCATAAATGTGTCATATGCACCTTGCTAAGTGTCTCATACACCTCGACACAATGAAATAACATATGTCACAATCTCTAGTCAATGTGGAGGATAAATATATTATATGAAGGTAAAAATACCATGTGCACATGAATTATTATTAATATTCATGAAAAGGAAATTAATTTGGTGTGAGAATCCACCTCACATTTGGTTTCCTATTTTTAAGGGCATGTTGAGGATCTCATGGATGGTTGAAATATTTCCTCATTAAAATCCTTGAGAGATATTTTCTCTCTAAAATACTTGAGAGATATTTCCTCCCTAAAATCCTTAAGAGATATTTTCCCCCTAAATATCTTGGAGATCCCATTTTAGTGGATCTCATGAGTGATCCTCTCCATGGTGCTTAAGCCTCCAAATCATATATAATGAAGGATTTACATGGATAAGAGAAGGAAAATTAAAGGTATCAAACTTATGATCTTGGGAGGAATATTTTGGATATCAAACTTATGATGTTGGGAGCATTGTGCAAGGGTTGGACGAGTAGGACTTGCAAAGGTTGTTGCAACTACATCTCCATGTTGTAAGTTTCTTTCTGACATAGACCCCTAAACCCTCAGGTCCAAGGTCCACACAGGATCATTCTAATCTCCACTTTGAGTCTAATTGACTATTTGTGTTTTCCCTCAGGAAATACCCTTCACACACAACAATGTATCCACAGGTCATTATGGGTGTGCCCACATGATTAAAAATGAAGCATCAACCCAAATCTCCTTACCTGAAATAGGATCATGCCCTTCGCTGCTTCGAGATGTTGGGTTTCACGATTTCGCGATCCCTGTTGTCGAGGGTGCTTATCTCTACAACTTCCAAAACCTGAATTTTCGAATTCCGATGCACTCAGCAAAGGTTGACTTTCAATGGGCTTCTCACTTCATCGTGATTTCAGACTTCACAATTTCACGAATCTAGATGCAAGGCTCTCCATCCTTCGACCTCCGAACCTCGAAATGGACAACAAGGTTTGACTCCACCAAATGATGAAGACATGCCACCTGTTGTCCTTGCAGTTTTCTACCTTTGACTTAACTCCTGCCACTTATCACTCTTCCCGGATTTTGGGCTTTTGGGACTTTCGCTCCCAAAGAACTGCCTTCTCCGTTTCCTAACACCCGAAGTGCCAAAATCCCAAAACTCCAACCCAACTCCTGTCACAACTCGCAACTTCGGGATTTTTTATTAACCGCGCTCAACTCCTCGTCATTAGGATTCCCTAAATGCCGAAATGATTTAACGACTCGTGAAATCAAGATCAACAGTCCAATTTGATTCTAGATCCAAGAGTGATAAGCTCACCTACCTCTAACCACCCTGCAACTTCCCTAGATCCTATGGTCCTCATGATTTCGGTAATTCCCCACATAGAATTTCAACCGCTCATTGCTCCTTGATAAATCCTACGAAATAAACCAAAGTTCTTCCACTGGGACTTAACTTCTACTGGATGTCTTCGACCCTTGTCCCTCTTTTGAACACTTCAATGGCGCTACCCTCTCGAGCTTTCTTCACAGTTATGAGTCTTCAAAAGGACTCCTGCATGCACTCCTTGCGACAATCCCTTGAATACTTTTAAGTATTTGAATTCTCTCGAATCTGTGCACTTTTCTGCAACAACAATCCTTCAACTCTTCTCTCGGTTGCTAACTTCTAAGCTTTCAACCAACCTGTGCACATCTTGCATGGCTTCGGTGCTTCACCTGCACTTCT
>JZKD02S0204883.1:11208-22238 GCA_000966675.3 Picea glauca
TCGGTAATTCCCCACATAGAATTTCAACCGCTCATTGCTCCTTGATAAATCCTACGAAATAAACCAAAGTTCTTCCACTGGGACTTAACTTCTACTGGATGTCTTCGACCCTTGTCCCTCTTTTGAACACTTCAATGGCGCTACCCTCTCGAGCTTTCTTCACAGTTATGAGTCTTCAAAAGGACTCCTGCATGCACTCCTTGCGACAATCCCTTGAATACTTTTAAGTATTTGAATTCTCTCGAATCTGTGCACTTTTCTGCAACAACAATCCTTCAACTCTTCTCTCGGTTGCTAACTTCTAAGCTTTCAACCAACCTGTGCACATCTTGCATGGCTTCGGTGCTTCACCTGCACTTCTGTGAGAATGAGAACAACAGTATCTCTCCTGATCTTTCAAAGATAAACTCTGGGTCTTCGTCAACGCACTCCTTGCAGATGATTTCATTGCACTCCTTGTAGGAACTTCTCACTCAGGATGAGAAACAATTGAAACTGATTTCCTCTCCCTCTTAGAGTTCAAACATTCAACATGAAATCATACATTCACCCAATATTAAAGCAAATTCATAACAGAGAGAATAAACAACCATAAGCATACCATTCAGCATGTATACATAGAAAGCATCATAACACCATGAATCTGAATCAAAGCTTCATATATTAATTCAGAAATTTTGTACATGGGTTCTTCTCTACAACTCTCTGCTACAGCGCTCTCTCTCTCTCTCTCTCTCTCTCTCTCTCTCTCTCTCTCAATGATACAATGTTCTCTAATGTTACAATGATACAAAGGTGAGGGTGTCTATAGTCAGTTTTCCCTCCTATGCTCTAAACTGTCAAATCTGGAATTTAAATCTACCTACTTTCATTAACTATGCATAAATGCCTCTTACATAGACAGATGAGAGAAAATCACTCATGATCTGGTTACATCCTCCAAAAGATAAATGCAAGATATTCCATCTAGCTATTACATTAATATTTCAAAAATATTTCAAGACATGTGTTGGTGGCCTTCCAGCTGTCTTTTGTCTCCTCGCTCGCTTAGCTGTTGGTGATGCTCCTGCATCATACTCCCTCGCTTGAAAATTTTCATGGACTCCTATTCATGAGCCCTTGAATGGTCTGTCTATGCTTCTGAATTTCTGCTTCATTTTCCCAGCTGGCATCTTCAACTGGATGTCCCTTCCATTTGACCAAGTATTCAAAATATTCTTTTCTCCTAGTCCTCTTGTTGATTCTCTTGTCAAGTATACTTTCTATCTGTGGATTTTTAGCTACAAGCATTTGTTTAGTCCATTGAACTTTTGTCTGCTCACTATCTTCTCCTGCTTCTTCAACTCTATAAGGGTAGAAATATGAGATGTTGAATATCGATGAAATTCTGATCCCATCGAGTAATTCAATCTCATATGTGTTTTCCCCAAATTTCTTCAAGACCTTGCATGGTCCAATATTTTTCATTTTTAGTTTGTTATATGTTCCCCTTGGGAACCTTTCTTTCCTCAGATGTGCAAAAATCAGATCACCAACTTCAAATTGAAGTTCTTGTTGGTGTTAATATGCTCTATGCTTTTACTCTTGACTCGAATTTTGCAATCGCTCCTTCACTTGGCTATGAAGCTCCTTCATCGCTTCTATAAAATCCTTTGCACTAGCACTCCCGAATTTAGCTTGTTCTGAATCTTTCAATTCAGATACTCCTCTTAGCTACATTCCATATACAATTTGGAATGGACTATGCCATGTGCTTTCGTTGAGTGAATCATTATAAGCAAATTCTTCCTGCGGTAGAATGTCATCCTACTGACTGTAGTGTTCAGTCACTAGGCTCCTCAACAAATCTCCCAAGCTCCTGTTCACAACTTCTATTTTTCCATCCGTTTGAGGATGATAAGATGAGCTAAATGAAAAATCCATCCCCATATTCTTCCATAAAGTCCTGTAGAAATGTCCTACAAACTTGGTGTCTCGATCAAAAACAATACTCCTTGGCAAGCCATGAAGTCTAACAACTTCTTTGAAAAACAGGTTCGCAATATGAGTTGTTTCATTGGTTTCCTGACATGGTATAAAATGTGCCATCTTTGAAAATCTATCTACCACCACAAAGATTGAATCAAATCCTCTTTGCGTTCTCGGTAACCCCAATATAAAATCCATGCTCACTACATCCCACGACCTCTTAGGTATGGGTAATGGCTGGTATAACCCTATGTTCTGCATTTTTTCTTTTGTGTGCTGACAAATACTACATCTGTCCACAAATATTTTTACATTTTTCCTCATCCCTGGACAAAAATATGAGCCATTTAATTTTGAGAACGTCTTATCATGACCGAAGTGTCCGACCAATCCTCCACTGTGTTTTTATTTCAACATATTCTCCCTCATGGAGCATTTTGGAATACATAACTAATTTCCCCTGAATAATAATCCATCCTGGATCATATATCCAATCCATTGACTTCTGTCCCTAAGAATTGGATTCTCAGATGTCTCATACACCTCTTTGAAATCTGGATCATCTCTTTACATGTACCTAAGGTTATCAAAACCCAATGTTTTGACTCTGAACTACTGCATAAGAAAACATTTCCTGCTCAAAGCATGAACAACTTTGTTAGCAGTTCCAGAAATATGTTTAATTACAAAAGTAAAATTATGCATATATTCGACCCATTTTACATGCTTCTAGTTCAGCTTGTCCTGTTGAGTCATGAATTTTAGAGGGTGATTATCGTTGTACAAAACAAACTCTTTAGGAACCAAATAATGCCTCCATTTCTTCAGTGCTTGTATGAATGCATATAATTCCTTGTCATGCGTTGAGTACTTAACCTTCACCTCATTCAGTTTCTCACTAAAGTATGCAATTGGTCTGTCATCTTGGCTCAAGACCGCTCCAATTGCAAATCCACTAGCGTCACACTTGACCTAAAACGTCTTACTGAAATCTGGCAACACCAGAATTGGTTGTTCAGTAATATTCCTCTTCAACAAATTGAAACTTTTCTCTGCTTCTTCTGTCCATTGAAAAGCTTTGTGCCTTTTCTTCACCTTATCCATCATCGGTGCGCTAATCCCACTAAAATTTCAGATGAATTTCCTGTAGAAACTAGCCAATCCATGGAAGCTTCTAACTTCAAATATACTCTTCGGCGATGGCCAATTCTTAATCGCCTCTAACTTTTCCAGATCCATCTTCAACTTATTTGTAGAGATAACAAAACCCAGGTAAATGAGTTCCATCCTCATAAATGATGATTTCTTCATATTTATCAACAATTTCTCTTGCTGTAATCTCCTCATCACTGTAGCCAAATGCTTCAAGTGTTTTGCTTCTATCTTGTTGAAAATCAATATATCGTCAAGATATACGATGACGAACTTCTCAATAAACTCCTTCAGGACTTCGTTCATCAACCTCATGAAAGTACTAGGCACATTCGTTAAGCCAAATGGCATAACAAGCCATTCATATAGCCCCTCATTCGTCTTGAATGTTGTCTTCCATTCATCACCTTCTCTCATATGAATTTGATGATATCCTCTTTTCAAATCAATCTTTGAAAAAAAAAATTCTCCACTGAAGCAATCCATGAAATCATCCATCCTTGGCAATGGAAATCTGTATCTGATGGTAATCGTCTTGATTGCCCTCAAGTTTGTACACATTCTCTAGCATCCATCTTTCTTTGGGCTAAGCACTATTGGAACAATGCATGGACTCAAGCTTTCTTGAATCAACCCTTTGTCCATTAAGTCCTGGACTTGTCTTCTGACTTCCTCATTCTCCCATGGCATCAATATGTACGCTGCTTTTTTTGGTAAACTAGCTCTAGGTATAAGATCAATGTGATGACTTATACTCCTGATCAGTGGCAACGAACAAGGTAGTTCGTCCACTACTATATCAGCAAACTCTTCCAACAACTTCTAGATTTTATCTGGAAAATCATCCACTCTTGTACTGTTTAAAATAATTTTAGGCTTCCTGACCACAATGAATTATGTATCTTCCTTCTTCTTAACCTCCTTAAGAAGTTCCTTCCCACTCATGAAAAGTACAGTGTTGCTCACTTCTGGTTTCATTTATTTATCCTTAATCGGAAACAACATGTGAGTTATCCCATTTTTCTCCAGGGTGTATGTGTTCTTTCTCCCATCATGAATCACATTTCTGTCATATTGCCATGGTCTACCCAGCAATAGATGACAAACATCCATGGGAATGACATTACATAGTATTTCATATTTATATCCTCCTATTTTAAATCCAACTAAACATTGTTTAGTGACATTTACCTAATGTCCTTTCTGTAGCCATGAAACTCTATATGGGCTTGGATGTTCAATAGTCTCCATCTCCATCTTTCCTACCATCTCTATAGAAACAAGATTGTCTGTGCTACCACTATCCACAATGACTTTGCATACCATGTCTTTGGTCTTGCAAGCAGTCCGAAAAAGTCTATTCCTTTGGGATGGATTGTCCGCCTGTTTATCTGGCTTTAAGAGAACTTTCCTCATCATCAGTGATCTTCCGCCCTCATCATATTATGCCTCAACATTTTCTCCTTGTGCTTCGGAAATGTGAGTCTCATCTCCTTCTTTCTTTCTATTTGGACATTCATAGGATTTGTGTCCATTTTTTCCACAGGTAAAGCATTTTACTTTGCCTCCTCAACCTCTTCCTCTTCCTCTGGTTCAAGGAAAAGTATTTCTATCAGCATACTGTCCCCTCTGTGAACTTCCACCTCTTTCATGTAGAGTTTGAGGTTTCTTCCCCTCTTCTTGAGGTCTCTAAGCTCTGTCTTGGGAAATTGTCTTGCCTCAGGCTTGACTTCTGCCTCGGCCTCTTTGACCTTCCTTTCGACTCAGTTTTTCTTCAACTTTCAGAGCCATCTGATAAGCATCTTCTACAGTTTGAATGATCATCATACTCATCTCATCTTGGATGTCATATCACAGACCATTCATGTATCTGTCCACCTTTTCATCATCACTTTCTTGATGACCTGCTCTGATGTTCGATTTGTAGAAATCTTCAGTGTATTCTTTCATTGACATCAGCTTTTGTCTCAAATTCTGCATCCTCCAAAACAAAGTGATTTGCTAATCTTTGGGTATGAATTTTTCTTTCATCTTTGCAACCATTCTATCCCAACTCTTGATTTTATGCTTTCCTTTGCAACATCTATCAACCTGTAGTTCATCCCACCATAATGTTGCATGCCCTTTAAGTCTTGTGACAACATGTTTGACCTTTTTGTCTTCCTCGACATCCTCATAGTCAAAATATTTATCCACAGCTCTAATCCAATCTAGAAGCTCTTCAACGTCTAGGTTCCCCTCATACATGGGAATCTCCATTTTTTCCCTGGCACATATCCTTGCAATAGCCCTGAATAGGTGTTCATCTGCTGCATCCTCAGCAACAACTTCTTCTCCCTCATGTCCAACTTCATTTTCACTTTCAGCCTCGCTGACATCCCCAACATTGACTGTGTGCCTCTGTGTTGTCTCCATGGCATCAATCCTAGCACGTAGTTCATGTGTTTCCCTTTCCACTGCTGGATCAGGCATTGGTCTATCTCTCCTTCTCGGTGGCATGGATGAGAAATATTTTTCCTTTCTCTGCTACAAAAAATAAAGAAATTTATCAGATGGCTCTGATACCACAACTGACATAGACCCCCAAACCCTCAGGTCCATGTAGGATCGTTCTAATCTGCACTTTGAGTCCAATTGACTCTTTGGGTTTCCCCTTAGGAAATACCCTTCACACACAACAGTGTATCCACAGGTCCTTATGGGTGTTCCCATGTGATCAAACATGAAGCATCAACCCAAATCTCCTTACCCGAAATAGGATCACGCCCTTCGCTACTTTGGGATATCAGGTTTCATGATTTCGTGATCCCTGTTTTCGAGGGTTCTTATCTCTACAACTTCCGAAACCCGAATTTCTGAATTCTGATGCACTCAACAAAGGTTGAATTTCAACGGGCTTCTCACTTCATCGGGATTTCGGACTTTGCAATTTTGTTAATCCAGATGCAAGGCTCTCCGTCCTTTGACCTCTGAACCCTGAAATGGTCAACAAGGTTTGACTCTGCCATATGATGAAGACACTCCACATGTCATCCTTGTGGTTTTCTACCTTTGACGTAGACTCTTGCCACCTGTCAGTCCTCCCGGATTTCGGGATTTCGGGACTTTCTCTCCCAAAGAACTGCCTTCTCTGTTTCTTGACACTCGAAGTGCCGAAATCCAGAAACTCCAACCCAACTCCTATCTCAACTCATGACTTCGGGATTTTCGATTCACTGTGCTCAACTCCTCATCATTAAGATCCCCGAAATGCCGAAATGATCTGACGACTCGTGAAATCAAGATCAATGGTCCACATTGATTCTAGATCCGAGAGTGATAATCTCTCCTACCTCTAACCACCCTTCAACTTCCCCGGATCCTTCAGTCCTCGTGATTTTTGGAATTCCCCACAGATAATTTCAACTGCTCGTTGCTCCTTGATAACTCCTGCAAAATAAACTAAAGTTCTTCAACGGAGACTTAACTTTTGCTAGATGTATTCAACCCTTGTGCCTCTTTTGAACACTTCAATGGTGCTACCCTCCTGAGCTTTCTTCATAGTTACAAGTCTTCGAAAAGACTCCTACACACACTCCTTGCAAAAATCCCTCAAATACTTTTAAGTATTTGAATTCTCTCGACTCTGTGCACTTTTTCGCAACAGTAGTCCCTCATCTCTTCTCTCGGTTGCTAAGTTCTAAGCTTTCAACCAGCCTGTGCACACCTTGCATGGCTTCAGTGCTTCACCTGCACTTTTGCGAGAATGAGAACAATAGTATCTCTCCTGATCTTTCAAATATAAACTCTAGGTCTTCGTCAACACACTCCTTGTGGACGATTTCACTGAACTCCTTGCAGGAACTTCTCACCTAGGATGAGAAACAATTGAAACTCATTTCCTCTCCCTCTTAGTGTTCAAACATTCAACATGAAATCATACATTCACCCAATATTAAGCAAATGCATAACAGAGAGAATAAACAACCATAAGCATACCATTTAGCATGTATACATAGAAAGCATCATAACACCATGAATCTAAATCAAAGCTTCATATATTAATTCAGAACTTCTGTACATGGGTTCTTCTCTATAGCTCTCTACTACAACTCTCTCTCTCTCTCTCTCTCTCTCTATGCTCAATGATACAATGTTCTCTAATGTTACAATGATACAAAGGTGAGGGTGTCTATAGTTGGTTTTCCCTCCTATGCTCTAAACTGTCAAATCTGGAATTTAAATCTACCTACTTTCATTAACTATGCATAAATGCCTCTTGCATCGACAGATGAGAGAAAATCGCTCATGATCTATTTACATCCTCCAAAAGATAAATGCAAGGTACGCCTTCTAGCTATTACATTAATATTTGAAAAATATTTCAAGACGTGCATTAGTGGCCTTCCAGCTGTCTTTTGCCTCTGCGCTTGCTTAGCTACTGGCGATGCTCCTGCATCACTTTTTAATGTTCTCATTAATATATCCTTGGCCTATTTCCTTCAATTTTGTGTATTATTGCATATTCTTGTCTATTATCGATGAATTTGGTTTAAACTAATCTTGGTAGAGTAGGAAGTCTTTGTTTTTCTTCGTTTCCCATTGCATTGCAGGTATCGTGTCGTGCTAAGGAGCTTGGAGATCAAGTTTAGATTGGATTAAGTGAGGACAAGCTTCGAAACAAGGTACATCATACCTTCTCCCTCTATTTCTTTTGATTATATTAAATATATTTAAAGGGATGTTAGCATGCATTTTCATATTTCTGTCTTAGTATTAGGGGTCTAGAATCCGAGGGAAGATCCACCTATCTATAGGGGGATTTTCCTACAACAGAAATTGGTGAGTCCATTGGGGAAGGACATTGAATTGTATTTCCTTGGATATTCTCTGAATTTTTCACACTTTTAGATCATTTTCATTGTTTGTTCCTAATCTATTTCATCTCTCCCCTCTTTATTGACAATTTCACAAAAGTCTGGGAATTCTGGCTGATTCTTTTTGATTTTTAAGCCTTTGTTCTGAGTTAATGGGAAGTGTAGATCTTCCCTAGAGTGTATATTAGAGATTTGATCTATAATGAGCACTCCCATACAATATATATTAGAGTGCTACAATGCTCTGTACCCTTGAAAACAAGAGTGTTGATCTCCTTTTTTGGTGATTTCTGCCCTTTTCTACTCAATTGTTTTTTTAGTCTATCTTGTAGAGATTGTTTCACAGAGTCTGTACTTTGTCTTGTGGATTTGTTTGGGTTGAATATTTGGTACATATCACTTCCCTTTTTGTCTTTTTTGGGCTTGTGACCTTTTCCAAATTGAGAGATTGATTTGCCTTGTTTTTCTTGGTTTGGTTTGAATATTGTGAAATTTCTGGTTATCTGAATGATTGAAAAGGCATGCAAAGGTTTGTTGGTCTTAAGTTACTTTTCAAATATTTACTTTTTGAATGATTTGAGACTTTATGGTTACCACAACCTAGATTCGATTGCTCTTTCTAGCTGTTTTTTTGTCAAGACATTTGAGTGATTCCTCTTTCTCCCTTTCAGTTTTTGGATTCTTCAGTAAACTTTCTTGTACTCCTTGAATGCTTGTTGATTGTGTAGTCCTTGATTGAGTGAGTTGTATTATTTTAATTCTCATTATCCTGTGAGTGCATGCTTTGTTTGAAATACTTTTTTGTCTTTATGTATTAGAATAAAACAAAGAAGATAGTTTCATTGTTTATTTTGGGTAGTGCAGTAGGTAGATTGCATTTGGGAATTGGGTGTTTTTTTTGAAGAAAGTTGATATAGAATTGATATTTTAAAGACTTGGTTAAGTTTTAAGCATCAGTTCATTTACCAATTAGGAATTGATGAAATAAGAAGAAATTAATGAGATATTATAGAAGACATAATAAAAAATGTAGATCAGAATGTAAGAACAAAGAACAAGACCACATTACACCAAATTTGTTAATGGAGTTTGGAAATATTGCCTACGTCTCCGGGCCTTTGGCTCAATGGGTGAGGATTTCTTGTTTCCCTTAAATGATTCAAAAGTAAATTAGAAAAGTGTCAAAAGGATTACAAGCTGGTATGGATGTGTTATTCTCAAACTTAAGAATCCAAGACAACTGATGACACTGAAAAAGGTTGAGCTTAGCTCCCGAAATTATCTTGCAAATTTCTGCTCCTCAATGGCTTCCCTACATAAAAATAAATTTGGATTTTAAATTCCTCAGCATTTATCTTGTTTTGAACCTCTATGATGCTGCTAAGAACCTTTGGTTTATATAGATGTTGAGTTTTTATAAATATCTAAACTTCCTCTCAAGATCTGGCCTCAAATCAAGCTCTAGATCCCCCGATAATGGCTAAAACCCTCCAAAAACAAGATGAAAATACAAGAAAATCATATTCTATGTTCAAAAACCCTAAATTGGACAAATACAGGGTGAAAACCCTTCTCTCAGGCTCCTGGCCATATGGGCAGGTCCATGTGCCATGGGCTAGAATTGGTGCATTGGCCCCTGGTCTTGGCTCTTAGTCCTGTGGGTATGGCAATGTGGCCATGTCCTTATCTCTTGCACTCCAACTATTGTAGCCTTGGTTTATAGCCCCCCTGACCACATGGGGTTCAATATGGCCCTACGCTGGCCCTGACCGACCAGGGCTTAGCCCAAACCCCACCAAAATTTCAATTCAAAACCATATTTTTCCATATGATTAACAAGTAACACCAATCGCGTAACCGGTTAGCCCGAGGAGTTTAGTCTTTTGGTGCTCGTGGAGGTTGGAGGTTTGAAACTTATGGGTAACAATTTTTTTTTCCCCAGCAAACATTGGCTAAATCCAGGGTGCCACATGGAACCCTCTGATTGGGCCACATGTTTCCCCGTGATTCGTCTATACCATACAATTATCACACAGTTAGCATGCACAGTTAGCTTCCACAGTCAGTTACCATGTCAACATTCACACATCCCAGTCACCCTGTCATGCCAGCTTTTGTACAACTTAGTTACCTTGCCATGTCAGCATCCGTACAACCACATGTTGTTCGTACTGCCACATTTCATCTTGTCTTTGGGCCATGTCATGTACAGACTTCCATGTGTCATTCATATTGTGCCACATGTTGAATCCATATAGGTCCAACTCAGCCTGAAAAACACCAAATTTGATTGACACATGTCACCTCCTGGTGATTCCATGTCAGCATGATGACATCATGCTAACATCACTTATCGTACTGTTGATGTCAACAATATGACATGTTGACTTTGACCAGTTTGACTTTTTGCCTATTTAGGAAATCAATCAGAATGCAATATCTTTTGCATACAACGTCCATTTGTGAAAACAATTATATGGCCAGAATTATTGCAACAAGTCGGACACAATGGAACTAGTTTCTTCAAATTCTGATAACTTTGATTTTTAGGCCTTCCTGGATCCATTTTGGATCAAAAGTTGAACCTCTTCTCCATCCCGTCTGTTGGGTTCGATCCCCAGTGGAGTCGCCAATTTTGTTATTGGATAAATCTGTAAGTGCTGACACAAACCAATCTCCCTAGATCCACCTGGATCTAGAACAAAGAAAGATAGAACATGACTCTTTCCCTAGATTCTAACCATTGAATTAAACAGGAGAAAAGAACAAAGATCATACCTTATTATCGCTTCCTTTGGTCCTTGTTTCTCCCGATTCACTCAAGTGCTCTCGTACAGTCAAGACCAGAACAATACAAACCAACCGAAGTGAAGAAAGTACAATCTATTCAACAGTCAATATATGTATATGATCAAGGAGTTATACAATAAAGTGGACTCAGCTTTATGGGAAAGGGACATATTACTGTATCATATTAATGGAAAGTAAAGATTACAACCTGAGCCTTGATGTCGCAAACTTCCTTTCAATGGCCCTTGGCTCTGACACACACAC
>JZKD02S0204916.1:9552-22238 GCA_000966675.3 Picea glauca
TTGACAATGGAGTCATACTCCTCTACCATAGCATCAACCCAAGTGGGGTCCTGCACTACTTCCTAAAAGGAAGATGGTTCAGTCACAATACATTTTCTCATGAGAGCCATGTATCTAGCAAATCGATTAGGATATTGTCTCTGTCTGCGCTATGAAATAGGGGCTCCTATATTCTGTGCAACATCTAGTCTCAATCTATCATCTTCCGTGGTGCGTTTTCTGCCATTTCTGATGGATGACTCTACTTGAGTGGTTTCCTCCACTCCATGAACCTCCTCATGTGGTTGATCCACATCTTGAGACACATCCTTTGGAACCAATAGTTCCTCTTCTGCATGCAAGTCTATCTCCCTCTCAAGCGACAACCACATGGTTTTCCCCTCATCTAATTTTATATCCCATCACATAACAATCATCTTACTGTTCGGAAAATACACACGATCATTGTGGGGTGTTTCTGTGTACCCCAAAAATATCCCAACTTCAGCAGTTAGTTCCAGCTTCTTCCTGGCATCCTTGTTCACATGCACAAAAACAGATGAGCCAAATTTTTTTAAATGCGAAACATCAGGTTTTTTACTAGTAAATGCTTCTTCAGGTGTACTCATGCCAAGTACTCTATGAGGACAATGGTTCTACACATAAACCACAGTATTGCATGCTTCTACCCACAAATGCATTGGTAGGCCCTGATCATGAAACATCGCTCGTGCTGCACCCACGATCGTTCTGTTCTTTCTCTCAGTGACCCCATTTTGTTGTGGGTTATGAGGCACTATGAGTTCTCTTCGAATTCCTTCTCTGCTACAGAAGTCTTTGAATTCATTAGAGATGTATTCTCCACCATTATCGCTCCTTAGAGCCTCCACTTTCTTCCCCAACTCTTTCTCCACCAATTCTTTAAACTCATAGAATTTTGAGAATGTTTGATCCTTCTTCTGCATGAAGAATATCTAGCATTTACAAGAAAAGTCATCAACAAAAATAACATACCTATGTTTTTCTATTGAAGCAATCGAGAATGGTCCACACACGTCCGTGTGAATTCTCTCCAGAATCACCGAAGCACGGTTCTCCTTTTCATGAAAGGTGGAATTTACATACTTCCCTAGGGTGCACCCCTTTCACTGATCTAACTGAGCAAGTGTTCCCATTGGAATTCCAGTAGATATTTTCTACATGATATTCAAGGCTCCATGATGAATATGTCCCAATCTCCTATGCCATAATTCACCCTCATCCCGACTCACCACTTTTTTTTCCTTGCCTATCATGGCATTGCAGCCATCTACCTCCAGCATGTAGAGATTCTTAACTCGAATCCCTATCCTCTTGAA
Organism: Picea glauca; assembly: GCA_000966675.3. Lineage (NCBI taxonomy): Eukaryota > Viridiplantae > Streptophyta > Pinopsida > Pinales > Pinaceae > Picea > Picea glauca. The sequence continues at coordinate 10,890 of JZKD02S0204916.1, forward strand.
TTGACCCGTTTCTTTATGTCACAGGTAGGATTTTCCATTGCTAAAAACAACATCATAGCCTTTGTCCTCCAACATTGCAACTGAGACAAAGTTTTTCTTCCGACCTGGAACATGCATAACATTTTTTAATTGAAATGGTTTACCTGACTCCCTCTGAAAGGTAATGGTACCAATACCAGTTGCACTGTATCATCCGTCATCACCCATCTCTATATGCATTATGAGATCTTTCTCCTTCAAGTCAATGAAAGACTCTTTATCTCCCGTCATGTGGAGGGAAGCGTCACTATCCAAATACCACACCGATCCCGATGCACTTGAAGCCATGCATGCGATCAAAGTGAAATCAAGCTCAAATTGTGAGACAAGAGACTCACTAGTTGCATCTCAAGCAACCGTCTTGTTCTTCTTCTTCTCTAGACAGTTAGTAGCGAGATGCCCATGTCCATGACAGTGAAAACACTTCACTTTGGACAAATCTAGCTTCTTGACTTTAGACTCAGATTTTGATTGGAATTTCTTCCCTTTCCCTTTCCTTGCCTTGGTAGTCAAAGAAAAATCCTCTTCATCATCACACTTTGATGAAGATCCATCTCTAGTGTTCCGTCTGAACTCCTCTTGCACTAGATCTGACCACAGTTATTCCCAATCCGACAACTTTTCCCTTCCATTGACAAAGTCTTGATAACTGTGACAACTCTTAGGAAGCCCTAGAAGTGCCAAGCTCACCAAATCATCAACAACGACTTTTATTCCCACACTTCCAAGCTCATCTCGACATTGGACAAAATTCGTGAGATATTTTGGAATGGTGTCGCCTTTCTCCATCTTGATCTTCCTGAGTTTATCTTTGAGTGCCAATTTCCTATGGTCGCTACTATTTTGGAACAGATCTATCAAAACCTTCCACATTNTTTGGGCGGTTTTTGCTATTTTTAGCGGTTTACTAAAAATAATCTCGGTTTTAGGGATTAGGGTTTTGGTATCTACGAAATACCTAAAAACATTGTATATATTGTATAGTGAATGATGAAATTTGATATAATGAATATAAGAAAGGTTTTCTCGGTTGAGGGTTTCTGGTATAAAATCTCTGTGTACTCTGTGTATGAGCCATTGATTAAAATTCTGTTTTGCTTAAGAATCTATATGCATTGCTTTACTTCACAGGTTTAAAACTTACACTAAATGTGGCCTAAACTTGCCAAAATTGCATATAACAATTGGGTATTAATCTACTAAGTTTATACTAAATTTCTATTGTCAATTGTTGCATTAATGAGGCATATTTATTGTTGTGTTACAAATTTGTACTTGTTATAAAATGTCGTATTGCTGCAATTTTGTACCAGCTATAACAATTTATCATTGTCTAGTGTCTTATGAGGTTCTGATTGCATGTTGATACTTGGAAATCAATCATATATATGCTATAAGTGTTCTTGTTCCAGGCAGGTACTCAAACAACTCCATACCTCATCTATTTCACAGACCTAGACTTATCATTAGGTGATCAAGAGAGGGGGCGATACACTTAGTTAATAAACTTGCTACTTTGATCCCTTGAGGTCACCAAGGAAGCCTTCCTTGTGGTGGACCTCCTCCGTCACTAAAACGAGGGGATTTCTTACTAAGGTGACAGTGGTAGGATTTCCTATAGTTACGCAGTATTTGGAATCTTGTGTTGGGCTTTCAACAACGACAAATACTGCGATAACATGAGTCATAGTGGTTTAGGGGTTATAGTGTATTAGGGGGTTAGTTTGTTTGGGGGCATATTTTGTTAGGGGGTGATTGCATTATGGATTATAGGGGTTAAGATTCATAGTGTATTAGGGGGTTAGTGTGTTTGGGGTCATAGTGTGTTAGGGAGTGATTATGTGAGGGGTCATGTTGATTAGGGAGTATAGTGTGTTCGAGGTCATAATGGTTACGGGACAAGGTGAGTTAAGTGGTTAGTGTGTTAGGTGTCATAATGCATATGGGGTAATAATGGGATAACTGGGATTGTGTTAGGGATCATAGGGGTTAAGGGTCATAATGTATTATTGGCTTAATATCACTTGGGGTCATAGTGTGCCAAGGGATATTGTGCCACTTGTCATAGGGATTATGGGTTATAATGCATCCAAGGTCATAATGGTTAGGGGTTATAGTGTATTAGGGTGTTCATGTGTTTGAGGGCACAATGTGTTAAGGGGTGACTGTGTTAGTAGATAAAATATGTTAGGGGGTGATTATGTCAGGAGTCATAGCTTGTTAAGAGTTTATTATGTCAAGGGTCATAAGGGTTAGGAATTTACTCTATGTTATAACCCTAGGTTTCATAGGATCAACTGGTGACTGGAAATTTTCCTTGTAGTTATATTTTTGTTGCAAATAATATTTCATTCTGCAAATGATTTACAAAATAAAGAAAAACAAAAGAAAAGAAAGAAAAGAAAGAAAAAAGAAAAGAAGAACAAAGAAAAGAAAGAAAAAAAATAAAAATAGAAAAAGAATAAAGGAGGGTATGAAAAGAAAAATGATAAAACCCCATGCAATAAGAATGAATTGATTCATACAGTCTAATCATGGTCAAGTTCTTTGAATTTATGCAGATAGGTTAGTGAATAAACTTGGCTAAACAGTTTAATTTTAGCCAAAGATAGATAGGTTAGTGAATAAATTTGATCAAACAGTTTAAACTTGATCAAATGTCCTAGGTTAGAGTAATGCTTTAGCCCAACAGTCTAAGCTGGGTTAATGTTGTTAGGTGATTAGAGTAGGACATAGGTTAGTATGCTTTCATTTCAATAAATGGATGAAAAGTTGGTTAAATTCTTTGAATTGAATTAAAAATGTTGTATTCTAACCCCTTGGTGACAAAATGAAAAAGGGGAGCAGTGCAAAAAACCCAAAAAAGTCTGCAGAACTCAGCATTTTTGAGAAGTATAACTTAATCAAGAATAAAAATGAGATGTTGACTAATAGTACCTATGCTCAATTCTGGAAGCAAACATCTACAACCCAGCATAGGTTTCTCTTTTCTTTTGACACAAAAAAAGGGAGGATGCACATGGCATACTTGTAGGCACAGGTACATCAACCCAAAACAATTTTTGATTACAAAAGGTCAACATTTGAGTTTGACAACATAGATGTGCATCCGACTGATCAGATGGATCTGCACAGATAGATGGGAGAAAACATTTTCTCCACCCTGGCCAATACCTCCACGACTACTGCAAAGCTACAAGTCTCCCTAAATAATGTCCAGACTCAGCTGAAGCTGGAGAAAGTGTTTTCTTGGAAAAAGACAACAAGTTAAAATCTCTGGAGGAACTGGTAGTCAAAATTGGATATGATCCATCCAATGTCAAAGCAACATAGGAGCTCCTCAAGAAGAAGAACGCTGACATAGCCTCCCTGAGGAAATAACTGAAAATCTCTGCTACAGAAGACCCGCATGCGAAGGAAATAGCCGAGACTGAAGGCCAAAGGAGGAAATGTTGAAATTAATCATGGAGCAGAATGTGTAGATAAAAGAGATGGAAGCTAAGATGGATAAGCTAGTCAAAGAAAAGGAGCAAAATGTGCCAATGGGAGTCATCCCATTGAATGCAGTTCCCATCAAAGGTATTAGTACAACAACAACAACCACCACAGGGGAAATTCCAGTAGAAACCTCAATAACAACCACAGATGTATCAGAAAAATTGGCAAAATCCATGGAGGACATGTCTCTGCAAGGATAGGAAATCAAAAGACTGCAGGATACGATAAAAAACCTTCAACCTCTGAAGTCCACCTTTCAGTCAAGTTACAACATTGAGATGCACACGTCTCAGAGGCTCAAGCAAGAACTGTAGAAGTTGCAGAAGGAGATAGTCATGGCTAAGACACTGTTAGAAGCCAAGGAGAATATTTGGATAGACATCTGCAGATCCATGACATAGATTTGGCTACTCGTACAGATTATGTTTGAGCAGCATGAACTGGTGTAGAGAAGCAGACAAACCATTGACAAAATAAAAGGAGAATTGGGAGAAAGGCCTACAGAGGCAAATGCGATCATCCGGTTCTTGAATTCTAAGACAAGAGAGGAACTAGAGGCCTTGGAGATTGAGGATAGGACATAAACTATCCTTGAGTTCAAGAAAGTTTTGACCAAAAGAGGATTAATGCTGCAACTTGAGGAAAGATCCCAAGCAATGGACATGAGAGTACAAAGGTTCTTCAACAAGATAGACTCATTGCATAAGAAAGGGCTCCGAAATTTATTTTTCATCAATGACAAATGAATTACCCTCTCAGAGTACAAACAAAAGATCCTCAGAGTGGAGACTCAGCAGTTGGACCTCAACATCCAACACGAGATCAAGTACATCTTCATCAACAAGCCCACCTTCACCAAATACACAGAGATGGATGAAGTTTACCGAAGGTTATTCAAAGTTACCATTCCTAGTCAAAAGAGATGGGACGACCTATGTGCTTTGATCGAGTAAGAGATGATGTGTACAATTTGAGTCAGCAGGTGGAACAATCATAGTCAAGTCAAAGATGAATCACCAACCAACTTCCTCAGAATCAACACTAAGGATTCGAGAGGATCATTCAACATTCCTACTTTTTTGTAAATGTAATCTAGGTAGTTAGATTTTATCTCCACCATATCTTGATCATTAATGACAGGATCAATGTAATTTTTCTATAAATACTTCAGAATTCAAAGTATTGAGGGTTGATCTTTATGCCCAAGCAAGTTGTAATCTATAATCTTTTTGAAGAGATCTACCAGTAATAAAAAGGACGATTCATAGGATTCCTGCGTGTTGATGTTGGTGATGTTTACTTCTCTTTGTTAAATGTTTATCTTACTTCGTTATCATTCTGTTTTCTTTCTCTGATCATTTAAAAGAAGTTTAAGTGCAAAATTTATCTCGAATACTCTGTTTTTGACTTTTAAAGATCTGAATGTTTTTCTTCTGATGTTGTGATAAAGAAATTCTTAAATGCTTCGTTATTGTGATTGATTATCTCACCTGTTTCTGCCTTTCATCACTTTAATTTTAAAAGGATCCAACATTTGCATTATCCTGCCCTGTGACGAAACCTAATAAAATCTGTTCTCTGATCTCAACCCTTAACACAAACCCCATAGCCCAATGGATGCGTAAGCAATATTTCAGCCATCTCTATAAAACAAAACAACACACTTATATTAATTTAACTAGCCTAATATCTAAAACCCGAATATATCTAAATCTCACAGAGATATCCCTCTCTGAAACTAGCAGGGCTAGATCCCAGTTTCAAAGTGGTTGGGTAAGTTATCCTTGCTAAATTTCTTCTACCTCCTAGCAACCTCTGGGAATTACAGAGTGCTAACATAGTGGCGATCGTACTGGGGAACTGAACAAACTTTCCATCCTACGATTTCTTTTCCCTAGATAAAGAAAACTTTATTTCTGAACAAATCATAAAATCTAACTTAGAAAGAGATAATGTTCAGAGGTTGTTGAAGTTTGTATATATTAGTTTAGATTTCTTAAAATTTAAAATTCTGGCTCCTAAAAGAGTTTACACTAGATCTCACCCTAATCCAGAACCTGCAACAACAGTAGACGATCCATAAAAGTTACTCAGAAAGAGAAACGCTGTAGAAGGTTCTGGGAGTCACTGTCCTCTTCATAGGTCCACTTCTCTCCCAGAGAAGCTTGTTTCCATCCATGATCTTGAGTTTGACATATCCTTTGAACAAATCCTTTTTAGAATCAAATATGACATCTTTGTAAGTGAAACATTCTTAGATCAAACCATCCTGTAACCCAGGACTGCTGAAATACTTTCTCCCAGAGCAGACTTTGATCAACGGTTTCTTCAAGAGTTCGACAAGTTAGAATATCTAGTAGAAAATCTTGATCAAGCTTTGTACAAAGTCCACTTTCAACAGTCAGTTGAACTTTCTTCCCTGACTATTGCTACAACTTCTATCAAGCCTCAAGTAGCTCACTCCATCCCTCTCAGCCCTACATCTTCTATGTCTTTTGTCACTTCTCCTCTAATCACGCAAGTTGTTGTTCAACCTCCTCCACCAATAATAGCAACAAGATATGCTCCCTTGGTGTTGGACGCTCCCTTACATGTCATGCCCCCAAACTATCAAACTAGACTTCCTCAGTTTGATGGTACTGGACCTCTTAATGCACAACAACATGTTGATAAGATGAATGATTACTTTGATTTGCAGGAAGTCGATGAGGCAGACGTCCAAATGAGACTTTTTACATAGAGTTTAACCAGAGAAGTCTGAAAATGGTTCAACGCTTTACGCCCTGCTACCATAGTTGACATTGCTTCTTTTCAACGAAGTTTTCTCGACAGATGGGAGGTAAAGAAAAACCCTCTCCATATTTTATTAGAATATGAGAATATCAAAAGGAACCAAGGGGAAACAATGCAGGATTACTGCATTCGTTTCAACAATCTTTACAACATAATTCCAGCTGATATCAATCCTCCTCAAGGTTTGGCATTGATCAAATTCCCTGATGGATTTGATGCTGATATGTCATACCAACTAAGGGAAAGGAATTCTGTCACCCTGGAAGACATGCAAAAAAGTGTAGTGAGTGTGGAAGCAAATCTCTTAGCCAGAAGAGCCAGGCAGAGAACAGAAAGAAGGGTTACAATCAAAGAAGAGCCTTCCACTTCCTCTTCAGATGATAAACTAGATTCCATAGTCAGAACTATGGAGAGAATGATGGAAAGGCTAACCATCGCCGACATAAATCTACCTAGGGAAAATCAACCCGCTCCTCATATTCGAAATCCAAACTTCAGAAGGAACCCTACCCAGATCAGGCAGAGATACCCCAGAGACCAAACAGAACAAAGAGGGTCTGATCAGCAGATTTGGCCTCCTCTTCAAGAAAACTATGCTGACGAAGAGGAAGAGGTAATAGAGGAGCTGGATGATCTTCACATAAACCTCATGGGGGTTAATGATAACGAGTCCATTTTTCTCAGTTAGGAAGAACACAATCTGTTTCTACTTTCACAGACTGAGGTAAACGAGGAAGAGGAAGAAACAAAACAACATGCCTTTGAAAATGCTATAATGGAGGTCCACAGACAATACAACTTGAGAAGCAAGAAGACTAACGACAATCCAAAGAAGAAGGCTGTTGAGACTAAGAAAACTTCTGAAGCCAAGAAAACCTCAGATGCTGCCCCCAAGAAAGTCCCTGAGAAGAATAAGTCTGAAATTCCTACAAAAAGAAATCCCGAAACTTCATCAAGAACCGCTCAAACGGAGGTTGCATCTACAAGTCAGTGAAGTACTTCTGCACAGAGGACCATGGTTGATAAACCAGAATTGCAGAGTCAAACCAGAACTTCAAACACTTTCAACCTGGAAAGTGAATTGGCTAAATTGAAAATTCCTATTCCCTTATCAGAAGTAATGAGCAAAAATGCTTACAGATCGTAGGTGATCAAAGCATTAAGCATTGAACTGGAAATAGGTGCAAAAGCGGTAAATATTGAGCCAGTGGTACGTATAGACACTGTAAATGTTGCAGATGATCAACCAGAGCTGTTGTTCGGTCCTGAAGTCGATGGAAAAATTGACATTGGTTCTGTCCCTCCTTTCTACATCAGTCTGAATATCCATGACAAGACACTAAACAACGCTATGCTTGATTCGGGTGCTTCTCACAATCTGATGCCCAAAGTTGTGATGGAAAAGTTGGGGCTTGATATCACCAGACCCTACAAGGACTTGTACTCTTTTGACTCTAGCAAAGTCAAATGTATAGGGCTAATTAAAGATTTGTGCATCACCCTGGCTCAAATCCCAACAAAAAACATGGTGATGGATATTGTGGTTGCAGACATTCCCCCGAAATATGGTATGTTTTTATCTATATCTTGGGGAGCTAAGTTGAAGGGCACTTTGCAGTTAGATATGTCTTATGCTACTAGCCCGATATTTGGACAACAAAAAATACTGTACAAAGAGACTTTGATGAAGTATATGGTCAACAGTCAGGAAAAACCACACAACTACCCATTTTACTCGTTCCACTCTGATCTGGATTCATTCATATTGTACAATGATGGTGACCTGGATAATCAAATTGCACAGTTAGAAGACGATGCATCTAGCCTGAAGGAGAATCAAACAATCACTGAGGAAAATAAAACTGTAACAACAGAAGGTGATGAACCACCAACAGATTTATGGAGTATGGATTTTGATGGAGCTATGAGAAAAGAGGGAGCTGGAGTTGGTGTTTGCTTGCATAATCATTAATCAAGGTATTCATAAAGCCACTCTTACAAACTAAATTTCCAGTCCACCAACAACATAGTTGAGTATGAAGCTTTGATGCTCGGCTTGAAACTATTGAAGAAGGTTGGTGCCAAAAAGATCATGGTAAGAGGTGACTCTGAACTTGTCATTAAACAAATTAAAGGTGAGTATTCAACTAAACATCCTAGACTCAAAGCTTATAGGAATGTTGCTTTGGATTTTCTACAATGTTTCACTGAAGTTGACTTGCAGGTAATTCCCAGAGGATAGAACATACTAGCAGATGGATTGGCTATTTCAGTAGCCACATGCAAAATACCTTTCCATCCCAATCGCCAATACACAATAGAGGTGAAGTGTAGACCAACTGTCCCAGATAACATTAGGTACTGGCAGGTATTTGGCAATGATGAACAAATTGAAGATTTCCTGCAGTGTAAGACTGATTTTGAATGTACAAATATAGATGTAGAGAGTGATGATGATAGTGTAAATAAGCCATACTTAGAAAAAGATAGTGCAAATAAAGTAGATTCTTATGAAATAAACGAAAAAGATGAAGACTCTGATGTTTTGCAACTGAAGAATAATGTTTTACCTAGAGGTTTAGTTCCTTCAAAAGAATTGTTTGACTTTAACGATGTTGCCAAAAAGCCAAAGATTGAAGCTAGTGGTAAAGAGGTCGAAGAATGTAACATAGGAACAGAGGAAAAACCCAAGATGATACAACTTTCCAAGTCTTTACATCCCGAGCAAAAACACAATTAGATTGAACTGTTTAAGGAATATGTAGATGTGTTTGCTTGGAGTTATGAGGATTTAAAATCTTATGACACAAGTATCATACAACATAAAAGCCCAATAAAAGAAGAACATAAACCTTTCAGGAAGAAACTTAGGAGAATCAATCCGAAGTTACTTCTCCTGATAGAAAAAGAGATTAAAAAGATGTATGATACCAAAATTATAGTCCCCTTAAGATTTTCAAAATGGGTTTCCAATCTGGTTCCTACCATAAAGAAAACTGGTGAATTCATGCTTTGCATTGATTTCAGAAACCTCAACAAGGTTTCCCTCAAAGAAAACTACCCTTTGCCTAAAATGGACCACATCTTACAAAAGGTAGTTGGGGCCAGTAGGATCTCCTTACTAGATGGTTTTTCGGGCTATAACCAAGTCCTTGTCCACCTAAATGACCAGGAGAAAACAAATTTCACCACACCCTGGGGAACTTTCATGTATGTGAAAATGCCCTTTGGTTTGATGAATGCTGGTGCCACTTTCCAAAGAGCAATGGATATTAACTTTGTGGACGAGTTTGGTAGGTTTATAGTCATATATCTAGATGATGTTACTATCTTCTCCAAATCAGATGAGGAACATTTACAACATCTCAGACAAGTGTTTGAGAAGTGCAGAAAGTTTGGGATTTCATTGAATCCCAAGAAAACCCTTTTCAGTTTAGAAGTAGGCAAGTTGTTGGGGCATATAATCTCTAAATATGGAATTAAAATAGACCCCAATAGAATAGAAGCTATCCATAAATTAGAACACCCTAGGAACATCAAAGAGTTGCAATCATTCATTGGTAAAATAATTTTTCTGAGAAGTTTCATACCCAATTTGGCAGAAGTCCTCAGGAACATCACAAATATGCTAAAAAAAGACACCAAAATAAGATGGAACACCGAATCTAAACAATCATTTGAGAAAGTTAAACATGCACTTACACAAGCCCTGATCTTGATCAGTCCAGAATACACCAAAGACTTCTATTTATTCTCTTTTGCATCTGAACACACCATTGTAGCAGTACTATTGCAGAAAAACAATGAAGGGCATGAACAACCCATAGCTTTTTTCAGCAAGTCATTGAGAGATGTTGCACTGAACTATAATATAATGGAGAAACATGATTTTGCCCTGGTAAAGGCCATAAAAGATTTTAGAGTTTACATTCTCCATTCTCATATTATTGCTTATGTTCCAAATGCAGTGGTGAAGGATATCTTGACTTAGGATAACCCATATGGTAGGAGAGGGAAGTGGATTGCAATGATCCTTGAATATGACATAGAAATTAAACCAACTAAACTAATCAAGGGTCAAGGTTTATCCAAACTGATGGCTGAAACAAATCTTCATGATTTAGACATAAATTTCTTAGTTGCAGTTGATGAACATGAAGAGAAAACGACTTCACATATCAAAGAGGCATTCTCGAACTCTCCATGGTACGCAGACCTCATATTTGTCTTACACAATTTACAAGCTCCTCCTGGTCTAACTAAAACTAAGGCTAGATTCTTAAAATTAAAAGCATTGAAATATTGTATTCTGGATGGAAACCTTTATTGGAAAGATGCCGGGGGTATTTTACTGAACTGTTTATTAAAGGATGAAGATGACAAGGCATTGTAGGATTTCCATGAAGGCGATTATGGAATACATCTAAGTTGGAAGACTACTGCTAACAAGATCCTCAGAGCTGGTTTTTACTGACCCACCTTATTTGCAGATGTTCACAAAAAGGTAACCTCCTGCCACAAGTGCCAAGTCTTTGAAGAAAAAAGACAACTTTTGCCCCTACCCCTCAAACCTATTTCAATGGAGGCTCCATTCCAGCAATGGGGTTTGGACTTTATTGGTGAAATTCATCCTCCCTCTTCAGGCCAGCATAAATGGATCCTCATAGCTACAGACTACTTCACAAAGTGGATCGAAGTTGTACCCTGCAGGCAAGCCACTGACTATGTCATTATTAAATTCTTGGAAACTAATATTCTGTCTCGTTTTGGATGCCCTAGGAAGATCATAATTGACAATGCAACAACTTTCAGATCCAAAAAGCTAATAGAATTTTGCAGCAAGTACTAGATTACTTTGGGGCACTCCACAACCTACTACCCTCAAGGAAACTGTTAGCCTCTTTGAAATTTACAATCATTAAGTCTAAGTATACCACCTTTAATATTGTACATACTAGGATATAGTTGTTATCCTAAGTGTGTTTCTAGATTTCTATATTTCTTCATTTGACCTTATCT
>JZKD02S0204971.1:94610-110066 GCA_000966675.3 Picea glauca
TTGTGGATATTAAATGCTATATCCATTGCATTAAGACCGTGCACATTCTTAGGTGACTTGACTGAGTTCATCATTTACGTGCACATGCTTTAGTGCACACTTGTTCTAGGAATGCATGTGCAATCCTGCTGGGCATTTTTTGGTTCCAAGCATACCCCACCTCATCTATCTCATGGTCAAGAAAAAATGCGACATCTTTGCTGTGTTTGTTTCATCACTTGGGTGAGCAAAACAAGGGCACTTACAAGTCTAGTTGGGCTTGCTAGATAAGACAGAGGTTAGTGCATGATCTAGAATCCAAGTACATGAAATAAACAAGCAAATAAACTAAAAGAAACTAAGGAAATAAAACTATAATGCATAAGAAACTTTGAACAAAAATCAATCAACCAAATGACCAGGATTATGCCACCAATGGATAACTATATTAGTTGAAAAAACACCATAGAGAAAGGAGGACTTATGGATCCCCTCTTCCTCCTTGGTAGGGATATTGAGTTCCCTATTTGAGAAATTTTCTTACAATGATAAACTAGAAAGAAAATGGTGAAGAAATCCAAGCCTATTCCCTCAAGAGGTGAGTGGAATGGCCTATTGGAATGTTGCTAGAATGCTCCAAGAAGAAAAGAGGATTCTTGAAGGAGGATTGAGGCATCATAACAATACTATGAGATTATTAAATTCTTAGTGCACCCATGGCATCCATTTATAGCATGTATTTGAGGAAATATCCAATTGGTCTTTAGTGTGAACAAGGGGCCCTTTAGGGAACCCTTAGGTCTTTGACCAACCCCCCATTCGGATTCAGCTCAGATTTGAGGGTCAAATCATGTTGGGAGCTGGTCCATAAGTGCTTGAGGGGCCAAAAAGAACCATAAATGCATCATTCATAGAAGTGCGTGGCTTTTCTCGTACACAATCGCACATATGGTGCATTGTGCGCTCTACGGGCTTCTTTGGCCCATGCACTATGCATACACTTCCTTTAGTGTTTAAGTGCATGCAAATTTTTGGCCAGTTGTATAGTTTGTGCCTCTTGGAAATGTATTTTTGTTGTTTCAGGTGAACAAATAGGTGTTTGGCAGTGTTGTATTTCTGTACCCATCTGCACGCAATGTTGCAGATGAAATTTTAGTGATAACATATGCCCCCTGATGTATGAGGTTAGGAGCACATGTATATCCAAAATAAATCAATTTTTCTTCTACTGAGAGTACCATTGTAATGAAGAGTGTTGATAATAACTACAAGAGTGATCCTGTCAGAGGGAGAGGGGAAACTGTGAGACCCAAATCTTTCTCTAGGTAGAGAAAATAAAATATGTATACAAACAAGAGGGGCATTCCCCATGATCGTGTCATGTAACTAAAAATTGTAAGACAATAACTGAAGTTGTATGCTTATTTAGATAACTACATTGCCCTCCGAGGAGGTTTGATAACGACAGAGGACAATTATGATGGTGAGCATACTCTAAAAAGAGGCAAGGATGCATGTAAGAAGTGTCGATGACTCATAGGCATTGATGGCCTAACAAATTCAGAGGTATTTGGCTAGTATAAAACAACTGCAATAGTCGCATAGTAAGACCCACCGTAACATGAGATTTTGTTGAAGTCGAATGTTATGGGGGTCAATGAAATCAGAGAACAATGATGGTTCTCTCTGTGTCATTCGAGACTCTGCATTGTAAAGGTAATAAGAGTCGAGATATTGTCACCCTTTTGGAAACTGTGTTGATGTCGACAGAAAGGGAGAGACGACCCCAAGAAGAAAATGGATTCATGAAATCCACTTTATAAGAGTAGAAACTGATAGGGAAAATGAACGAAGTCAAGGTGAGGTGAGACTCAAGACTGCCCTTGATTGGGCGTATGTTTGAAGGATTATTGGAACCAACCAAGAAACTATATCTAGCGTCAGGGGGACGAATAAACATGGGGTTAAATTGTGACAGAAGTGTGACAAAGTGGACAAACTCATAGATCAGGGGTACATGGACTGTGGGATACTTAGGGTTTATGGATGATGTCAATATGAGTAGAGGATAGTGAATGCCCCAACCAAGGGTGACATGGGTTGCTTTTCTAGAAAAAGAAGTTCGTCAAGGGTGACAACCAAAAAGATAAGTAAATGTTGGAAACAAAAGGATTTTTACAATTACCAAATAAATAAAGAATAATTTGGGATGATTGTACAGATACAGAAATGGGTGCCCTAGTGCAAGATGTCTTGGTTTGTGAGGGCGCACGTTGCATGGAGAACTGGTGGAGGGTGGGGTCTCCATGGGTGGGTTTCTGTATGAGGTAAATGAATGGAGGAAAATCTGAAGATGGGAAAACTGATTGTGGATGAAATGAAGGGTTAATGATACTGTGAAGGTGCAGTCAAAATAGAACCATGATGAGATAACCTGGCAGTCCATTGGGAAAGCTAGAAAAATGATGAGAAGGAATATGTGGTTTATTCTCATAAATGTGTAATACTATAGGGACTCGCATCCCTAGGGGGTGAAAGTAGCATGAGTGTCACAGTGCCAAGGGAGACTATGAATGGGACAACTCATGTGGGGGAGAGTGCGACTAGGTGATAGTACCAAAATGCAGTGGAGGTGATAGTACTGTAGAGCCAGATATAGGGACCCTAAAGGAAAATGTTGGAGGATGTGACTAGGATATGCAATTGATATTCATAAGGAATGATTACATGCTAGTGTCGATCATATACCTAAAGGGATTTCATTGGTTTGTGATGACCAAGTACCTGCACACATTAAAACCGAATACCCGACGTGAACAACATATAAAGATAAATAACATATAATAGTTATTTGATAATTTTGAACCTCAGCATGCGTACCTGGACGTGATGTGAAAAAAATTCTCCTTCAGGGTTGAGTGCGGATGGTGACCCAAGGAATGTGACTATGTAGGCGGTGGGACCCTGATCCCGTGGCTGAAGACGGATCAGAAAACAGAAACTATGAGATCCTGTAACTGAGTGTGGAAGTTTGGCAAAATGGACTATACATGACTATGGGGCCCACAATACCACCTCATTTGTACCCACTTCTATAGTGAATTGACGAGAGTATTAGGAGGATTTTCTACGATTACGAAAGTTCGAGCTGACCAATCCAGGATTTGCGAGAGTCGGGTTAGTGGTCCCATCCTCCTGCACAATAGCTAGTTTCTATTTTTTGTGTAGGGGTCGTACAGAGGGTCGTACGAGGGTATTTTTTAGAGGTGGGCCCACTAATGTTCATGTATGACACTTTGACCAATATATATATATATATATATATGGATATACATCTTTGGGATCTATGTGATGCTTACATGTGTAAATATTTTTGTGATGTTTTTATGGTGTCTAATATATATGTTGTGACATATGTGTGATGAGTTATGTATATGTGCTGATGTCTTGATGTGATAAATGCCAATCTGATACTAGGTTAGCCATGTTCTATGCTATTTGATTAATTTGTCATGGAATATGTGTAAATGTAATTGAATCAAAATTTCGAGATAAGAGTCTAACTTGCAGGTATTTTCAGAAGAGGGAAGGATCACGAACATGGTATATATTGTTGAGTTGCATGGCGACAAGATCGGAATATAATAAGAAGCTAAGGTGATGAATGTGGCAATTACTGGCCTCGACGAGGAGACCAATAACAATGGTGTATTCTCCTTTAGTTGTTTGTGGTTGAGCCCAAACATATGTTGTTGGAGTGGAACAGTTCATGTGAGGGGGTGTAGAGGGCCCAAGTGGCCGAAGCGAGATTATGTGTCTAGCGGCTAGCTCCGTCAGCGTAACCGATGTGGTAGGCCAATGAAGGATGCATCTGTCAATAACAGGGATGGTAGATTATACATGAGGAGTGGAGGTGAAAAAAGAAGACTAAAAACTCTACAAATGTGTACAAAGAAAAATCCTAGTGTAGAATGACTACGCTCAGGCATAAAATTTATTTAAGTACAACCTATTGATGGGTTCATTGAGGGGATATCCTTCTAGAGAGGCCAGGATGTATGTGCCTTTAGTGAGGTAATGTTGGGAAATGTAGGTTCCATGCCATAATGAATCTAATTTCCCATGGCCGAGGTTATCATGAGTGATATCGTAGGCTAGGATGAGATCTCCTTTGTTGAATGACTGAACGTTGACATGGCAGTTAAAGGTGGCCTTCGACCATTTCTTAGCTACCTCATTGTTCTGTAAGGAAGACCAAATATATTCATCCAGTGACTCTAAGGTCATCAAGCACTTATCCATTGGAGCAGTTTCAGGTAATAGCTCGATGGCAATGCGCAATGTGGGAATTTCTCACTAGATGGGGAGGGTGGCTTCGATCCCATGGATGAGATGAAAAGGTGTAAAACTAGTGGCAGTTTTGACTACCGTGCGATAAGCCCATAATGTTGAAAACAACATATGATGCAAGTTGGTCTTATGTTTGTTGACAGTTCATTGCAGCATGGTTTTGAGGACTTTTTTAATAGCCTCGAACTGTCTGTTGGACTGAGGGTAGTATGGGGAGGAAAACATATAGGAGAGGCCTAACCTTGAGGAGAGTTCGACAAAGATCTCATTCTCAAAGTTATTACTGTGATCAAAGACTAACTGTAGTCGAACTCTGATATGGGTAATGACGTGGTTGAAGAAGAAACATGTTTTTGTGTCAGCGGTATCGTTGAAGGTAGGAATGGCTTCATCCCATTTGGTAAAGTAATCAAATGCCACGACGATGTACTTGTGTCCATTACTAGATGGAGGATTGCAAGTCATGAACTCTATGCCCCATTTGTAAATGTTGAAGTTACTTCACACACACCTAGGATTTATTTTTCCTAAGTTTTTTCCTTGTTTATTAGTCATTATTAGTCATTATCCAATCTCCTATATTTTAGGGGAGAATGTTCCACCTGGAGAATATTCTCTTTCAGTTGACACTTCAGTTTGACTAGTTGAGTTGAGTTTAGATGTTGCATTGGTTTTGTCACCATGAAACAATGGGATCACCACCATGATAATACGCACTTGCCTTGGGATCATCACCAGACTAGTGCATTACCCTTGATTCCTTGATCTACTCACTACTCTCTGTTCAGTCAGTTAACTAAAGACTAGTTGACTAGTTAACTAAACTAGGTGGTAGTTCACTCTCGTAACTCCCTGAGAGAATAGACTAGGTGGCATTTCACTACTGTAACTACTGATGTGTGTCCATATCACTCTATACCACCACTATGACACGTTATTTACTTGTGTATCCTATATCTATTGTAAATTATTCACTCTTTGTGTGTGGAAAACGGTTAATGAGAATTCTTTCATTCTTTCTTTCCTTCTTCTTCTTTCTCAAACTCTCTCTGTAAATGTCTGGTATTTTCTAGATAGATCTATTCTGTGTAGGTTCAACACATTTACATGGTATCAGATCTGATGGACTGCTAAGCGAAATCTACACCAAATTATTTTTGTAGGTACTGAAGATTGAAGAACACAGAAATATGGAATCTATGTTATAATCACCGATGACACTTCTCATGCCTCATAACTATTTGGAATGGAAGCCAAAGATTCTAATTATTCTCAGAAGTAGAGGCTTATACCAAATAACCATGGAAATGGAAGTAGAGCATGATTCTGTCAATGAGAAAAATGATTTTCTCAATAGACAAGATATGGCCATAGGATGGATCCTCTCATTTATTTCTCCAAGAATTCTCCATAAAGTATATGACGACTCACAATAATAAACTCTAAATGAATTATGGACCATATTGGAGGCTCTATTTGGGAATAAATAAGATTGTTAATATTGCATGCAGGGGATTGGAAAGATAGAGCCAGAAGAGAAACCATCAGAAGATCAAGCCTCTTATTCTGAAGAGTCTTCTACAAAATTATTTGCACAAATTTGTAATCCATTAATTGAAGATGATGTCTACTCCATTTCATATTTTTTCTGAATTTCATGTGGAACATATATGGCATGCATCTCAGGGATCATATGCAAAAACTTTTCTATGCACAATGCATGCATCTCAAGAGACAAAAAGGGATCCGCACACATCATACTCAATTATGATATTTTATGAGCAACATTTGCATAAACAAATTTGATATTTGAATTCCTCTTGGGAAAATATCCAATTTCAAAAAAACAATCATCCAAAATGGAGTTCGGGAAGTGAAGCTATGATCGTTTTAAAATCAACAAAATTTCAGTGTTTTTCCAGAAACGATCGCACGGTTTTCAAAGTTTCAACCAAAATTTATTTGGATCTTCTTCATTACAAGAATAGAAAGTGGATATGTGTGGACATAAAAATGGTGCATCTACTCCATCATATCCATGCAAACATCTACATCTTCAACAAAATCTTCAATGAGCACAAACTTGCACAGTTGTGAGGTCTTCTTGGAGTGAAGGACACGGTTGCTTAGCAACTGCTTTTTGTTCCTTCTCATTTTTCCCATGAGGTTTTCCCTCTTTCCTCACTTTATTTCAATGTATCTTTTGTATTTTTGTTACACATCGAAATTACTCACTTCAATAGTGTCACAAGTGTCGTCATTATAAGTGTCGAAAAGTGTCACATTTTGCTCACAAGTGTCGCAAGTGTCAAATAAATCATACTATCATGATGCCTATGTCGTGCCTATAAAGACATGAGAAGGAAACTTGAAACACCTCAAACATTTTATTTGGAAGAATAGGAATGGTTAACTAGGCTTATGAACCTCTTTCCATCTGAAAGAACCACAAAAACTGAGTTTTTGGAGGAGAGCACTCCCCTATACCTCTCTTAGGAGTGTTGTCACCCCCCCTTACACTGTCTAGGAGCATTATAAATCTCTAATATCCCTTCTGAGGGAGCGTTGATGGGTTTAGGGAGTGTTGGCACCCCCCTAAAGCCTACCGGGGAGCGCTATAACGCTCTGATGGTCCCGCTACCTATTCTGGGCAGTAGTTGGTTTGTTGAGATGATTTTGGAGAAGATCCCTTCAATCCCTAAAGGTAGTTGGATTCAAATCCCTAGTCCATCCATGATCTAAGGGATGATCCATAACTGAAAGAGGAAAATCCTCAACTTCCCCAAGGATATCTCAAGTGGTTAAAGCCTCTCCAAGGCTATATAAGCAAGCTTTCTCATGGTGAAAAAGGATGGAAAGGGAGAATCACACCAAACTTATGATCTTATAAGTGGTGCTGGAAAAAAGATAATTTGGAAGCAAGAGACCTATGATCTCATAGGGAGAAATCAAAAAAACTATCATCATTCAGATCGTGGATCTTTTGATCAAGGGTTAGACAAGGAGGACTTGGCAGAACTGTCGCATTCCATCTACGACTGTAAGTAATGTTTTGTCCTCATTAATATGATTTATTTGGCCTATTTCTTTCTAATTCATGTTCAATCTCACATGAATTTGTCTCTTTAGTAGATATATCTATTTCAGACTAATCTTGATAGATTAGGAAGTGGTCGTACTTTGTTTGTCTACAGGGCTTATTGAGAAGCTCAAGATTGGAGTTCAACTCGGAGCGTGTAGGGACAAACACTGGTAAAAGGTACTTCTTTTCTCCTTCCTCTTCACACACTAGTCCACCTAGATCTAAAAGGAAGTCAGTGACCATGATAAGCACTTTCTCTCTTAGAGTTAAGATTCTATCTCTTTGAGGAGATCTACCTGTCCGCAGGGAGATTTTCCTTCAACAGAAACTGGCGACTCCACTAGGGACGAATCCAAATTTTTCAGTTTTGGTCTTCCTCATAGACCTTGTCTTACCATTTGTTGTTTTCAGACCTTGTTCACCCCATATGTTTGATTTCATATGCCGATTGACTCTTTACCCCATTACATTCAGCTTGACTATCAAAATTTGACTGAAATTTTGGGTTTTTGGACATTTTTATGAGTTTTTTAAGCCTGGTGCCCCTGTGCCCATCTTAGAAGAGTGAAAACACTCCATGAAGGTGTTGGAAAAAGATTTATAATGCCGTAGTGTCCCTTACACCAGAGCGCCAGCCCCTTTTTGTACAAAATCTCTACAAAAATTGCATTTTTTGGAGGTCCAAACCCTGTTTTTACTTGCTGAACTGCTTTGTGATTAAATGATTCTTCCTTTGACCTTTGAAATGATTTTGTTCATATTTTATGCCCTTCTTCATTATTTTTGATTTTTTGTTGTTGAGAACTTGAAATCAATCCACTATTTTCTTCTCTCCTATCCGACTGAGCAGGAACTCCAGTGAAGGACATCTGAAGTCTGTGACTCTTCTCACTTGGTTTTTTGTGGTCATTGTTCTTCCAACACCTCATTTTTGTGTGAATTTTTTGATTTTTCTTTGTTATCTTTTGTTTTTTGTTTTCTTCTTGTTTCAATCATAGTAAGAGGGTGTGTGTCATGTGTGCAAAAGTGCAAAATCTGATCATACTTGTCTAAATCTCCTTTATGTGAAAGGATAGTTGGTAGGAGAAGTTTTTTTGCATTGAATTAGTCATCATTCGCATACAAACGACAAAGATACATTTTAGTGCTTGACTTTCATATTAGAAGGCGTTTTTGAAAATGTTTTAGCATTTCATTGGATTCGATTAAGAACCAATTGATTGAAGACATTTCATATTAGTGTTTGAAAGTGAAAACGACTCCTTCTCTTTCCCTTAAATAGGAGTTCATTGAAAAGAAATGATTGCTTATCATATTTTATGCATCTTTTTGGGAATTGAGTCATCATTTCATCAGTTTCACTTTCGTTCACCCTTTGAGTAAAGAACAGCTCTAAAATGAATGCTAATTAAAAATTATCTAGAACATTTTGGTTTTTAGGATCTTCCACCAACAGTAGACTAGGGTTAGCACTTTGGATTAGGCTGTTAGTACAACTCTCCAAAGTTTTTCAAAACAAACATTAGCATCTTGAGCTAGGGAGAGTCAAATCCAATTGTTGTATTGTTTTTCTAGGATCCCCCTCTCACACAGGGGTTACGCACGAGGTCTCATTCGGGTGAATTACATAGATTATCCCTCTGTGGTTCAACTGTTTGTAGTGGTCAGATCGTATATTGGGGGTCGCTTAGAGGTATACCCACGATTATGTGTGGGAGCCTCTCGAGTTGATTTCGGACTTGTTATCTTGCCCATACATTTCGGATCGGATTGTCAACTGTACGCGCCCAGGGAATCACTGTGAATTGGTTTCTTTAGTTGCCATAATATTTAGGTACTTACACAAGGTGACGGTGAAGGGAAGTCTCACTGTACCTGGAACAGACATTGGTCAAACTCACTCAGACTCCTTGGAGGTTAAATCCACAATTACTACGTGGAATCTTGCGCCAAGGTGAAAGTATGTTAAGCAAGTCGCCATTGTAACTGTTCCACCATATCCCAGCCCCTTCTTGACTTGATCATGCGACATTGGATTTCATCACCAACTAGTATGACCACCGAGAGATGTTTTGTCTGCTTGGTTGATTCCTAGATTTTATTAGCGCATGTTGTTTCTTTTTGTTAGTTGGCTCTATATTTTTAGTGTGTTCTGTTATTCTCCAAAATTGAGCCCATAGACGATAAAGGTCTTCACTGATCACGTAGGATGCAAGGGCTTCCTCCGGAAGGCTATCAACCCTTACCTCCTAACCCTCTAGAAGACAACTACCATAGAGAGGTAGAAAATCAATCTGACGCTGGAAGTGCTATTTCTCCTTCGTAAGATAACTTAGAAGATGCTTTGGTCACGGTTCAAAATCCCACCACACCTGTGTCGGTAACTCCTCTCGAACCACTTTTGGTTCGTTTAGACTCTCTTGGGAATGTCATAGACAAAGAAATCCCATGATTACCAGAGAGGATCTTTACCGAAACATATATGGGATCCACAGAACCCATCTTTGGTGATGAGTATAGGACTCCTGTTCGTCCTAGCACCACAGTAGAAACCAATCCCACACCTGCTCGTTCTGTATGGAGGACTCCATTGGGACGTGATCTCTATGAAAATTTTGAATCTATTCGACAACCCTTTCAACCTCATGACCCTCCTAGTGAAACAGGACCATCAGGTCAAACCATGAATCACCTAGTCGATCAGGTTATTCACCCTACTGCTACACCAACACAAGTCCATCCTAATGCTGGACTCATCACCTCTACTCATCCCCAAAGCACTTCAATCTCTACCCCTGTTTCTACAAGTTTTTACTCTACAGCTCCGCATGTTCCACACGATCATGCTGGGACATCTTCTCACCTGAGAATGCAAACCCCTACTGGCCAAACACAACCAGCTGAAGGGAAACTACCATCCAATGAAATGTTTCCTCATGGACAACTACCTTTCCATGGTGGGCCTACCCCTCCTAGGGGACAGTCCCCTTTTCATGCTCCTCCTGGAGGGCAACCTCCATTTGCCAGTTATACCCTAGTCGTAAATCCACCATTGGCGGGGGGGCAACCCTTGTTTGTTGGAAACCCTTCACAATCCTGGGGAGTATCTTCAGGAGGCATTTTTACCCAACCCCATGTTGGGGGGCACTTGTATAATAACACACTAGGAGGAGTATCCAATCCTGTCCCTTCTGGAACATATTACGGGCAATCTTATCCAGGCGGCATCCAAAATACCACTTGGAGTTCTTTGGGACCATAGTCTTATCCTCCTCATCGGCCTCATGTGTATCCAACTCTGGGATCTACTCCTTACCACTCTCAAGGGAAAAATGTTTATCCTCCCCACGGGAAAATAAATAACTCAACCTATAATGTTCAGAACCCACCGGGTTATGCCAATGCTTCTCATGCACCATCGAATCCTTCTTATCCTGTCTAGAAACAACCATATGTAGGAGGACCTACTAGTTACAACTATCCATCTAACCTAGTTTATGGTCCTACTGGTGTTCCTATGCCGCACCAGTATCATTCACAAATTAACCGACAAATACCTTTCCTTGCGACTCTGGATCTCCCAGACTTGTCTCAGTTAACTAATGATCCTATTTCTCATCCACTGGTTTGGCTAGTCATTCCAGCCAAACTTCCTTCTGATATTCTGAAATTTGATGGAAACCCTAGTGAAAATCCAAACAACCATGTGATGACTTTCCATTTGTGGTGTTCATCAAACTCCCTCATGGATGATTCTATACGTTTGTGTCTTTTCTAGCAAACACTTACTTGTTCAGCAGCAAAGTGGTATATTGAACTACCACGTGCTTCTTTTCATGATTTCAATTCCTTTTCCATGTCTTTCCTCATGAACTTTCAACTTCCTATTCACTACAAGACGGGTTCTGAACTCTTGATCTCCCTTCATCAAACTAACTCTGTGCATATCTCTGACCATATTCATGAGTGGAGGCGATGACGAAGGATGATCAAGGCGGTCATTCCTGACATATTATTGGCGGAATGGTTTACTAAATCACTGTTACCCCCGATTGCTCGCGATGTCGCTATGGGTGGTGCGGTCACAGAGGAACAAGCCATCGCTCAGGCTCGGTACTTAGATTTGGTTTATTCCCAATCTGGTACTTTGTATGATTTGCTTCCAAATGCTGCTTGAGATAATACTGATCCTTCTAAGCCATCATCCTCATCTCATGCGGATGGTGTTATCGATTCCGTCAAAACTCAATATTTTTCCAAATCAACTACACCCTCCTCTACCTCCCCCCAAAATCATATCTCTGAGGTGAATGCAGTTAAATCTGCCCCTTCACAACAATCTGGAGGTAAGAAGAAGACAAAGAATAAATCAAAAAATAATAATGAACAACAAAAAAATCAAACACCTGCTACGGAAAATAAACCACAATGGAAACATAAATTCCCATGTATCATTTGTGGTAACGATCACTACACTCGATATTGTCCACTTCGCAATGAAGTGGCCAAAATTTTCCAAGGGAAGTCGCAACCCACTGTTCTTACTCAACCTTTTCCACAGCAACAATCCATGGTTTCTCAAACCCCCTCTCCTGGGGGCAGTTCTAGCAATCCTAATGATGAGGCCTCGTCGAGTGCACATATTTATATGTTTAATGGGATCAATTTGACCACCTTCTCTAAGACCTACAACACAATAGGTAACCCTGATAAAGGAAAAGACACTAACAGTGTCGACACTTTACTGGATCCATCATCATCCTTTGTTAGTCTTCCATCATTTAATCCTCCGTCTGGACCGCTTCAGATTGAGAAACCCACGTTCGACTCTATCTTATGCCCTCCTAAGACCACTATCCACAAAGCTACCTTTAATCCTAGTTCACGTGCTTCCCAAAACAACAACATCGTTGAAGATTTGGCTCAAGCACCGTGTGCTATGTCTACGTTAGAAGTTCTACAACACTGCCCCAGTCAACGTAGAATGCTCTTGACCACTCTTGGTGTTGTTGATCTTGAGTCGTCTAGTTAGATCATGTTTAACATGGATAATTATGTGTCTTGACTCTCCCACCAACTTGTTTTCCATGTTGATGTTGTTTTTCACAATAAACAAATCCATCGAACTATTTTGGATGAGGGAGCCTCAACTTGTGTCATGTATTTAGCATGTTGGAAAGGTTTAAAATCACCAACACTCAACAAATACCCAACGATTTTACGTGCCTTCAATGTGCGAGGTTTTCATCCCCATGGGATTTTACAGTCCCTTCCCATCCAATTAGGTGGCAAAATTGTTATTGTTGATGTCGAGGTGGTCGATGCTCCCCTCGATTACAACTTGTTACTTGGAAGAAGTTGGTTTTATGATATGATTGTCGTTGCCTCGTTAGTTTTCCGATGTGTCCAATTTCCTCATCAAGGAAAAATTGTCATTGTTGATCAGTTGGATTTCTGCACGACCGACGCTTGCATTCCTGCTACCAACAATATTCCTTTCTTGGGAGACCATAAGATCACGCATGAAAATGTTGGTGTTGGCTTACTGAAAGATTCTAGCCTCATGGGTGCCTTCCCTACACCACTTCCATCGACTACACATCATATTTACACCGTCGATATGATTTCGACTGCGTCTTATCAATCTTTGGAATCATATGACCCTTGGATTGTACCTTGTCCATTGGAATTTGATGAACTAAGTGACACTGTGCCACTTAGTCCAACCGAAACATCATACGTTTCTATCCCATCCGCTTCTCCCTCGTCGAATGCCCAACATCTATTGGCACTTGACAGTTCCTTGATGCAATTACGGTTAAGTTCCTTATCATCTACAGTCGACTGCATTTCCCCAGTTTTTCCTTTTGATGAATCTATTACGGAAATGCTTCGCATTGAGAAGTTACCTTGGGATAATAACCATCCTCGATCCTCTTTTCTTCCCCCTCRTGAATAATTTTGGGCAGATATACAATCTATCTCCCCTCCTGATGTTGATTTTCTATCGTCTCCCATGCTTTCAACTTCCGATGCTTTGGATCCGGTAGTTGACATGGTGATTTCTTCGGTAGGATTATTGGAGCTCGATCTCCTTACTCCTATCGTGACCCTTGACATGTGTTCCTTCTCGAGTGATTATCTTCCAGTAAACAAAGATCTCTTGGAGGCCATGATTGAGTTTTTTCCCTTGACATGGTATCCTTCCAAAGCGTTATCCTCTTGGAAGCCATGATCAGGAAGAAATCATGAGCATAGTTTCTCTTCTCTGTGGAAAGCTCATTAAAAAATGAAACAGAGGCCTGAGCATAGTTCTTTTCCTGTGTCAAGATCATTAAAAAATGAAACAATCACCTCTCTTGAACCTTTTTTTCATCCATCCTTCTCCTTTTTCTCATCTACTAGAGAAATTGGTGACGAACTCAGAGCCGGTGAATGAATTGAATCTTGGAGGGCATGTCTCCAGCCTTTGATGATCATTCTGGAGTTAAGCCACTAGCTTTCAAGCTGAGGGCATACCGAGATTAGTCTTTGTTCTTTCTTGTGTTTGTAAATACATGAGAATGCATCTAGGTAGACTTTTATCTCTTTTTCAGACCTGTATGGATACACGAAAAAGGAACCCCCTGGAGTCTCCTTTAAGCTCTTTTCAGACTCTCTAAACATGAAAAGATTGCCAAGTGATCTTGCTTCCTTTTCCACTCATTAAATGGTTTGAAAGGGTGTCTTTCGAGTGATAATTTATCTCTTTATTGGCCTCGCGAGACTAACATTACGAAAAAGGACAACATTGGAGTCATCTTTAAGTTCTTTTCAGACTCTCTAAACATGAAAAGATTACCGAGCGACCTTGTTCTCTTCACGCTCGTTAAAGTATTTGAATAAAACGTCCGTTGAGTGATAGTTTATCTCTTTTTCGGTCTCGTCAGACCACTTTACAAAAAAGGAACTGAGAGAGTTCTCTTTTAAGTGTTTTTCCAGACTCTATAATCATGAAAAACCTTCGAGTTTTATGTCTTTGGACTCACTAAACAAAACATCAACAGGCCCATATGGGATCGAACCCTTACTTCTTCCAGTTTTTTAAACAGAGGAAGAGGAACTTACCGAAGCTGAGTTTTATCGAGCATGTATTATCCTCCTCGAGCTTGTTAGATTAAAAAGAGGTACTCGTCTATCTAGATGGGGGAAAAAATTGAAAGAAGCAAGCCAAGCAGTTTTTTGAGAACATTACCAAGTAACTCTTAGAGTCACCCTTGAACACGACACTTTGTCTTTGAACACATATTAATCCGCTGAACCTCTACACTGAACCAATCCTATGAGTTTTTCTTACTCCTTGGGTCACCTGAAAAAAGTCACAGTATCCATTGCATCATCGTGTTTTGGTCCATGTCATGTTTCTACTATTGTGTCTCAGTGTTCAAGGGAAGTATCTACCTCGAGAGTCCGCCATCACAAATATCTTGTCTCAATGCCCATGTCAGTCCATGTTCATTTGATCTACCAATTACATGTTTGTGTATGTTTCATGTCATTGATGGGGGATACATCAAGGCCCTCCTTCAACGAGCCTATTCCTATCGACTTCAACACATTATCTAAGAACTAGACTTAGAAACTAGTTAGTACTTTGGGACCTACATGCCTCAATGGCAGGCCTCCTCACACTCGATAGTGGGTTTACATCATTGACCTTTGATCGGATGATTCCACAAATGTTCGACTTCATCTCATCCATTCACATTTGTTGGAATTTACTAGAGTACCTTGGGAATCATTGACATTATTGGTGATTTCCCTTGCGCTTGTTAACGGTTTACATCATTGACCGGTAATCAAGTGGTTTCTGCCATGTTCGACATCGGGAAATCTATTCACATGGTTAGATTCATACTACATCGAGATCGATAAGAAGACCCTGGGTTGGGTGATCAATTTGATATGTACTTTTCCCAGGTTGCGATGGAGTTTCTTTTGAACAATGACACATATATTGTTACATAGATCCACTTTGTATTGGTCATGGCTATGTCTTGTCATCT
>JZKD02S0204971.1:207452-218073 GCA_000966675.3 Picea glauca
TGTTTGCTTCTCTGCACCAATTCATTCTGCTCAAACATTATCTATATCATGGACCATATCTCATTCATGGACTTGGTGATGTCTGTTCATACACTTTCTTTAACCTCGGCCAAAGTTTTTTCTGCCACTATTTGCTTCTGGAGTTGTTGTAACTCCTGTTTGAGCTGATCTGTCACCTTCTTTTCCTTGGAGAGGCTGGTCTGAAAGGAAGATTTGAGTTCCTGAAGGTTCTCAATCTCCTTTTTAAGCCTACTGATCTCTTTTTCCTGCAGGTTCATCTTTTCCCTAGACTTAGCCAGGTCGGCTGTCTTCTCCAGGGATGTCAATGGAGTCGCGGATGGGACTTTTGTCACTGATGTTGTGCTCACTCCTAAAATTGGAATAGCACTCATTGGAATGACTTCCATTGGATTCAATTTCTCTTTCTCTTTTAATAGCTTCTCCATCTCAGCTTCCATTTCCTTAAGCTGTGCATTCTGCTCCATGAGCAGCTTGAGCATTTCATATTTCTCTCCTTCTTTCTATGCTATCTCCTTCACCTGTGAATCCTCTATGGGCAGGAGCTTAAATTGTTTCCTTAAGGAGGCTATGTCAGCATTCTTCTTCTTAATCATCTCCTCAACTGCTTTCACGTTCGAAGGATCGTAACCGATCTTGAGGACCAGTTCCTCCAAAGTCTTGATCCTATTGTCCTTGGCAAAGGACGATATCTTCTCCAACTTCACTTGTGTTTGAACATTGTTCAAGGACACTTGCAGTTTGGACGCAGTAGTGGAAGCATGTGCCAGCGTGTAAAAGACCATTTCCTCTGTCTGCTTGTGAAGATCCATCGGATCGGTTGGATGCATGTCCTTCATCTGGAATTCAAAGGTGGCCCTTTTATAGTCAGTGATCACCTTTGGATCTGGTACCTGTGCCTAGAGGAATGCCATATGCATTATGCCCTTCTTATTGTTGAATGCCGATAGCAACCTATGTTGCGCAGTCGACGTCTGCTTCCAGAACTGGGCACAAGTACTACTAGTCAAGGTCTGGTTCCTTTTCTTGATCAGCTCATACTTTTCAAAGATACTCAGCTTCAGTCCCACCTTGCTTGGCTGGGTGGTCAATGGAGAATATATAGATTTTTTTGGCAATGCTAAGGTTATGACCTTATGGAGGCTTGAACCGAAGAGTGGCCTATAAAATTTGGTCACTGTAGTAGACGGGGCTTCTTTTTCCCCAGTCGGGCCAGGAATTGCAAAAGTCTTAGGCCTCTTGGTATGCAGCTGGAATTCTTCTGAAGATACCTCCGTGATAGGAGGAGATAAATCTTTCCTGGGCCTTTTCTCTTTCGGGACCTGTGGCGTGGTTGTTTGTGATATAGTGGCTAGGGGATCCTATTGTTCTACTTCAACCAATGTGTTAGGCTTCCATACTGTCTGGTTTGAAAAAATTTCAACTTCAGGCCTAGCTTCATGGACATATGGGATGTTCTTGTTTTTTACCCTCATCTCAAAGATGATCCCACATGGATGGTAATGCCATGGGAATCTCATGAAGAACTTCATTTCCCTCAACATCCTGTTTGCTTCTTCCTCAGTGCCATGATTGTTGTAGATGAAGGAGCCAATCTTCCCCTTGATTCTAAGCTACTTCTTTTTCTTCAGTGACACAAGATGGATATCATCAGAATTTATTATTTGCCTTATATATTCCAAAGAAAAAATTATGACAGGAAGATACTTAGGAAGCTTATACGGCGCCAACTCGCATCTGTATACTCTGATCTTGGTGTAATCTTGGTACAAATACCAATCCCCTATCTTTGTGTTATCCGAGAGATGCAGGATCCTCTGAACTTCATCATTTATCTGAGGCTCGGGCCTACCACCTAGCATACTTACCACAGGGTGGTAGAATTGATCAATGAACTACTTGAAACTGAACTCTATGGAGTTGTGCTTGAGCAAGGAGGTCCATGTTGTCACTGCTTGGGGTCTACCATCTCCATTTATCTTCTGTATGGAAAAAATGAATTTGTCCGCTTGGAAGAAGATGAACAAGTACGCTAGTATGGATGAGTATCAGAACATGCCTTTCGTGGAGAAATTCATGAACTGTTCGTGAATATTGTTCGCCAGGAATGTGCTGAAGTCAAACTGGATGGTGGGCTTCTCATCGATAGAGAAGATGGATAAAAATCCTAGAATACCACTGATCAGAATAGTATCCTAACAAGGCACAAAGGGATGAGATGATCTGGTTTCCTTTAGTCAAGAACATGGAATAAGGATAAGGAGGATTTGTGGAGGGAAATTGAGTGGATGGGGGGAGGAAAAGCTCGAATATTTGAGCCCTTTGAGGGAAGGTCATTTTTTGGTATAATTCTGTAAGAATTTCTAGGTTGAAGGGTGATTCAGAGTCGACTCAGGGAATTTGCATCATCTGGTCAATAGATTCGGGCGTGATGAGAAAAAGGATCTCTCCGAACAAGGAGACGGCGGCTCTTTTCTCAGGAATGTAGTGGGATTGGCACTTGAGAGTGAATTCTGGAAAAGGGTGTATTTGAGGGAAGAGGTAAAGAGGTAAGTTGGACTCCCAGAGTCTGATTTCATCACTCTGGTCCAGGAAGACTTCCTTGAGCCATGACTGAAGGTCTGCAAAATCAAAATCGCACTTTATATCCATGATTAAGTAATCTTTGTCGACTAGTGGGATCCTGTCAAGGTTGACAAAAGGTGAGAGAAACAGATTCTCCTCTCTTTCTGCTTGTTTGGACTTTGGCGCCATTACTACAATGGTACCTACAAGAAAAACAATGTTAGTGGGGTGGTTGCTGGTGTGGGCAACTGATTGTAACGGAGGAGAAAATGGGGTAAATCTCTCTGGTGTGATGAGTGGGTAAATAGTGAAAATATGAAGGAAAAGGGGAGTTTTGAGTAAATGGGTGTCCGTTGGGCGCGGGAGACAGGTTAGCAGGTTAACGGATAGGTCATCCAGTAATAAATGGCCAACGGATCACTTAGAGTGTGAGATGGAAGGTGACGGTGACTGAGGGATACAGATGAGTGACGTGGAAGATACCGATTGTAGTAAAGGTCATAGTGAGGGGGCTTGCCATGAGCGAATGGGGGGGAAGAACTGACAACAGTTATGGGACATGACTATTTTAGAAAAGGTGGATGGTGACATCCAAAGATGACGATGGTATCTCAGACAACAGGAGATGATGGGACTCGGGGCCATTAGATCTTTGCCACGTATAAAGAGGGGCCTGCCAGAGGAAAGATACCATTCCGGACCCCCCCCCCCTCAGTTAAAAGAAGAACAGTCGGGGGGGTCTGAAAAACATCTTGGGTCGTTGATCTACGTGCCTGCTTCTAAGCCGTAGATCTATGTGCGTTGTTTATCACACATTCTAGACCCCCCCCCCTCCATTAAAGGTAGAAGGGACGGGGGCATCCATAATCCAATGTTGACCATAGATCTGTGCGCTCGATCCTGGGCCATCCAGATGCATGCAGTTCTTATCAGCAATTGCGGACCCCCCCCTTAGTTAAAGATAGAACGGTCGGGGGGGGGTCCGGAATGACCTGTCCATCGCAGATCTGAGCACGATCATCTAGACCATTGATATATGAATGGAGCATAAGTGAGGGCGCAAAAAATACATGCGCCTAGAAACTTAGGGTAAGTGCTTTTCATGGGTTTTCTCCAAGACTTTTCATGTCTACACCACCAAGGGGTTAGTTGAACAACATTTTAGGTATCCAAATCATGGTGCAACATTGATCATCAAACTGGTTCTTATTGAAATAAAGCAATAAAGAAACTAGCCTATATTCTAACCTAGCTTCCTATGAAAATTAACCCATATTAGACTGTTGGGTTAATAATTTATTCTACCCTGGGGCTAATTGACCAAGATTAGACAGTCTGGCCAGATTTATTCACTAATCTAACCTAGACACTTTGGCTAATATTAAATTGTTTAGCCAAACTCATTCACTAACCCTATCAACATCAATTTAAAAAGAACTTGGCCATGCTTGAAAGGTATGGACCAAGTTACTATTATTGCATGGGGCTTTTATTGAATTCTTTTATGCCCTCTTTTCTTTTCTTTTGCTCTTTTCTTTTCTTTCTTTTTTTTCTTTTCTTTTTCTTTTTTCTTTTCTTTTTCAAATTATTTGTAGAATGAAAAATCATTTGTCAACAAAAAACACTAGAGACAGATAATCCCAGTCAGCATTTGATCCTATAACTTATAGGGTGATAAAAACAGCTCCACCTGGGGATGGTACATTCCATGTGAAGTGCCAAGAATCCTGGTTCTTGTCATTCTGAAAATTTCTGCCTAGTAGCCTTCATTGATTGATTAGTTTTATTCTAAAAAATTGAAAGAACAGTGGTCAGCGGCTTAGGGCCTTCTCTTTGGGCTTCAACTAACTAACTAATGTTATTCACTAAGAAAATGCAGGCGAAAAATAAAAATGGTATGTACAATGGAGAGTGAAAACTTGAGTCTCTACTGGGGTGGCACATAATGCTTCATCATTTTTCCATTTACAGGTCCTCCTAGCAGATCTGTCCCATCGGCGTTGTTTAGCAAGAAAGCGTTGTTTCCCCTAAATGCTTGAATCATGTATGGTCCTCTCCACAGACTGTCAAATTTTCCATGCTTTCCCTTGTCCTCATTTCTGGCATCCCATCTCAGCACCAAATCTCCTAGCTGAAAATCATGTTCCTTGGTTCTTTTGTCAAAAATCTTCTTGATGCTTTCTTGGATTACCTGAGTCTTGTTGAAAACTTATTCTCTAGACTGTTGTAAATGGATCATCTGTTTGATCCTTCTCTGTGAGTCATTTGGCTCGGCTTGTACATCTTGAAGAAAATCCATGATAGGGACTCCTAAGGAAGTGGGGAAAACTGCTTCTATGCCATAGACCAGCTGGTATGGTGACATATGGATTGACTTTTGGTGGTCAGTTTGTCAGCCCATAATGCGAACACCAAATTGTTATGCCACGATTTCTTGTTTTCCTACAACATTTTCTTGATGATGTTCACCAAGGTTTTGTTTGAAGATTTTTCCAGCCCATTCCCCTGAGGGTAGTAAGTTGTGGAATGTCCCAAACCAATGTGATACTGGTTGCAGAAATCTATGAGTTTCTTCGACCAAAAAGTAGCTGCATTATCAGTTATAATCTTTCTGGGACATCCAAAGCGAGACAAGATATTATTTTCAAGGAATTTGATAATAACAGAGTCAGTGGCTTGCCTGCTTGGTACTGCTTCTATCCATTTGGTAAAATAATCGGTGGCAGTGAGAATCCACCTGTGCTGGCCTGAAGAAGGGGGGTGTATTTCTCCAATGAAGTCCAATCCCCATTGTTGGAAAGGGTCTTCAACTGAGATCGGTTTCAGAGGTAGAGGGAGAAGTTTCCTTTTGCCTTCAAACAGTTGACATTGATGACATGCAGTCTCTTTATGATGTACATCGGCGAATAGGGTGGGCCAATAGAATCCATCTCTAAGTATTTTGTTGGTTGTGACCTTCCAGTTCAGATGGCCACCACAGTCTCTTGCATGAAATTCTTGTAACAATTTGTCAGCTTCATCTTTCAATAAACAATTTAACAGAATACCTCCAGGATCTTTCCAATACAAATTGCCTTCTAGAATACAGAATTTTAAGGCTTTCAACTTTAAAAATCTAGCTTTAGTCTTAGTCAAACCAGGGGGAGGTTGTAAATTTTTCAAAACAAATATAAGGTCTGCGTACCATGGAGAGTTTAGAAATAACTCTCTCACACTTGGAGTCACCATCTCACCCTGTTCATCTGCTGCAGCTAAAAAATTAATGTCAAGAGCATGGAAATTAGATTCAGCCATTAATTTTGCTAGGCCTTGACCTTTGATTAGTTTCGTAGGCTTAATCTCTATGTCGTATTCTAAAATGACAACAATCCATTTTTCTCTTCTTCCATCCAGATTGTCCTGGGTCAAAATGTCTTTTACTACCGCATTTGGAACATATGCAATGGTATGGGAATGGAGAATGTAGACCCTAAAATCTTTTATATCTTTTACCAAGGCAAAATCTTGTTTCTCCATTATCTTGTAATTCAGAGCAGAGTCTCTTAATGCTTTACTAAAGAAAGCTATGGGATGTTCATACCCTTTGTTGTTCTTTTGTAGTAATACCGCTGCTATAGTATGTTCAGAAGCGAAAGAAAAAAGATAGAAATCCTTAGTAAAATCGGGACTGATCAAGACAGGGGCCTCTGTGAGTGCTTGTTTGACTTGTTTGAAAGACTGTTTGGACTCAGTGTCACATTTTATTTTTACATCCTTTTTTAGCATATTTGTAATGTTTCTGAGGAGCTCTGCCAGATTGGGAATGAATATTCGTAGAAAGTTTATTCTCCCAATAAAAGACTATAACTCTTTAATGTTTCTTGGGTGTTCTAATTTTTGTATGCCCTCGATTCTGCTGGGGTCTATTTTGATTCCATCCTTGGAGATGATGTGTCCTAGCAGTTTGCCTTCCTCTAACCCGAAAAGGATTTTCTTAGGGTTTAAATAAATCCCAAACCTTATACATTTCTTAAAGACTTGTCTGAGGTGTCACAGGTGTTCGTCATCAGATCGAGAAAACATAGTTACATCATCCAAATAGACGACAATAAACTTACCCGATTCTTCCACAAAGGAGATATTCATCGCTCTCTGGAAAGTGGCTCCAACGTTCATCAAACCAAAAGACATTTTCACATACATGAAAGTGCCCCATGGTGTGGTGAAAACGGTTTTGTCTTGGTCATCCGGGTGAACTAGGACCTGATTATAACCTAAGAACCCATCTAGTAGAGAGATTCGACTGGATCCGACCACCCTTTGTAGGATGTGGTCCATTTTGGGAAAGGGGTCATTTTCCTTCAGGGAGACCTTATTCAGATTTTGAAAATCAATGCACAGCCTAATTTCCCCAGATTTCTTACGTGTCGGGACCAAATTCGAGATCCATTTGGAAAAATACAATGGGACTATGATTTTGGCATCATACATTTTTTTAATCTCCTTTTCTATCAGAGGTAGTAACTTGGGATTTATTCTCCTAAGTTTCCGTCTGAATGGTTTTTGGTCTTGTTTTATTGGAATCGAGTGTTGTATGATGCTGGTATCGTAAGCTTTCAAATCCTCATAACCCCAGGAAAAAAAATATGAATATTCTTTGAACAACTCAATGTATTTGATTTTTTTCTCAGGGGGTAATGATTTAAACAATTTTACCATCCTGGGTTTCTCTTCGGCCCCTATATTGCAGTCTTCTACCTCTTGTCCATTGGCTTCAATTTTTAGTTTTTTGGCTACGTCGTTAAAATCAAACAAGTCCTCTAAAGGAACTAGACCCCTAGGCAACACATTACTTTTCAAATGTAAGATATCGGCCTCTATCTCATCATCACCTAATTCTCCCGAATGTACGCTATTTACACTATCAATTTCAAAATCAGATCTATTTACATTTTCATCTTCGTTCTCTAAATCTATATTTGTACATTCAAAATCATTTTTACACTGCAGAAAGTCTCTGATTTGATCATCATTACCAAACACTTGCTAGTACCTGATATTTTCGGGAACGATTGGTCTGCATTTTACCTCTACCGTGTATGGGCGAGTCGAGTGGAAAGGAATCTTACATGTGGTTGCTGACGTAGCCAATCTGTCCGACAAAATATTTTGTCCCCTCGGCATTACCTACAAGTCAAATTCAGTGAAACATATCAGGGAATCAAGAACAACATTCCTATAAGCTCTAAGATGGGGATGCTTCGCAGCATACTCACATTTAATTTGCTTGATTATTAAATTAGAATCAACCCTTACCATAATCTGTTTGGCACCAGCTTTTTTCAAAAGCTTCAGACCGAGCATCAAGGCTTCATACTCAGCGATATTTTTAGTGCATTGGAAATTTAATATGTAAGAGTGGTTTTTCGAATACCTGGTTCTGTGATTGTGTAGCCAAACTCTCGCTCTGGCTCCTTCTTTGCTTACTGCTCCATCAAAATCCATGCTCCAAAAATCTGTCAGTAGCTCTTCAGTTATCACGTTTTTCTTCCTTGCTACCTCAAGGATTTCTTGGACTTCATCCAGACTAAATGTATCTTCTCTCAGTTGAGTATCTTGCTCTCTCATGTCACCATCATTGTACAAGATAAAAGAATACAAGTCGTAATGCGTGGAGTAAAGAGGATAGTTGTGTGGTTTTTATTGGCTACTGACCATGTATTTCATCAATGTTTCTCTATATAGCCTTCTTTGTTGCCCGAAAACTGGGATAGTGGCATAAGACATATCTAGTTGCAGGGTACCTCTCAACTTAGCCCCCCAAGACTGGGATAGCAGTATTCCATACTTCAGAGGGATGTATACAACTACCACATCCATTACCATGCTCTTTGAAGGAATCTGAACCAAGGTGATACACAGGTCCTTGATCGAACCAATACATCTAACTTTACTGGAGTCGAATGAGTGTAAATCCTTGTAAGGTCTGGTGACCTCCAGTACCAGTTTCTCGATCACTGCTTTAGGCATCAGATTGTGGTAAGCACCCGAATCCAACATATCATTATGCAAGATCAAGTCGTGTATGTTTAGACTGATGTAAAAAGGAGCGACATCACCATTATTGTCTCGGCCATCTACTTCAGGTCCGAACAGAAGTTCAAGTTGATCATCTGTAAGGTTCACGGTATCTGAATGATTTTTTGATCCAATGGTTAAGGCCTTCATGCCTTTAGGTTCAATGGTCAGTGATTTAATCACCTGTGAATGATAAACGTCTTTGTTCATCAACTCGGAAAGTGGAATGGGAATTTTTACTTTGGCTAATTCTCCCTCAAGGATGAAAGGTGTAGGAGCTCTTCCTTGGCTCACCAATTCTGGTTTGTCCACCACACTTTTATGGCTAGAAGTACTTGGTGGATTAATAGGTGAAACCTCGGGCTGTGACAATCTTTTCAGAATAGTAAGGTTTTTCTTCGGGGAACTTCGAAATTGCTCTTTTCAGGAATCTTCTCGGTAGATGGCTCAGGGGCCTTCTTGGTTTCGATTACCTTCTTTGTTTCAATCGTATTTTTTAGGGAACTCCCTTCTGTCTTTTTACTTCGTAGATTATACTACCAGTGTACCTCCAAAATGGCATGTTTGAATGCTTGTTGTTCTGCATCTTCATCTTCTTCACTTACTTTTGTTTGATTGAGAAGAAAAAGTTCTTGTTCTTCTTGGGTAAGGAAAATAGCTTCGTTATTGTGAATGCCCATGAGATTTATGTAAGTATCCTCTAGTTCTTCAATCACTTCCTCCCCTTCATCAACATAATTTTCTTGTAGGGGAGGTCCGATCTACTGATCTAGACCTCTCTTCTCTCTTTGATCCCTAAGATTTCTCTGTCTGATTTGAGGAGGGTTTCTCCTAAAGTTAGGGTTCCGAACCTGAGGAGATGGTGGGTTTTCTCTTGGAGGATTTCTTTCTGACAGAGTAAGTCTTTCCATCATTCTTTCCATTTCTCTAGCCAAGGAATCCAATTTGGAATCGGAGGTTGACGTGGAAGGTTCCTCTTTAATTGTGACTCTCCTCTCTGACCTCTATCGTGCCCTTTTCACCAACAAATTGGCCTCCACACTTATTACACTTTTCTGCATGTCTTCCAGGGTGGCGAAATTTCTTTCCCTTAGTTGGTATGGCATATTAGCGTCAAAACCATCAGGGAATTTTATCAATGCTAAACCCCATGGAGGTTTGATTTCAGTTGGGATTGGGTTGTACAGGTTATTGAAATGAGTGCAGTAATCTTTCACTGTCTCACCTTGATTTCTTCTAATATTTTCGTATTCTGACAAGATTTGGAGAGGGTTTTTCTTTACCTCCCATCTGTCTAGAAAACTCCTTTGGAATGTGGTAAGGTCAAGGACTAAGGTGGCACACAAACCTTTGTACCATTTTTTAACGTCACCTATCAAACTTTGGGAAAACAATCATATTTGAACGTCAGCCTCATCTACTTCATGCAGATCATAATAATCATTCATTTTATCAATGTGTTGTTGGGCATTTAAAGGTCATATTGCATCGAACTGTGGAAGTCTCGTTTGATAGTCTTGGGGCATGGCATGAAGAGGTGCAGCCAACACCAAGGGAGCATATCTAGCTGCCATGATGTGTGGAGGAGGTGGGATAACAGACTGGAGGATCGGCGAGGTAGTGACTAAAGAAGAGGATGAGGAGGGATTGGATAGCATTGAGGGATTGGTTTGTGGTTTAGCAGTGGGAGATAGAACTTCAGGGGTTCAGGGTTGTAAAACGGTTGGGTCGAAAATGATTCCAGTCACAAAACTATCGGACTGTGTTCTAACTAGGCTCTGTTGGGAAAAGGTGTCAAAGTCAGGGTTTTGAAAGGTAACGAGCTCCCCTGAAAAGGAAAGGGACTTATGAAAGGGAGTATGACTTACTGAGCCTTCAACTACGGTCTTTTTCTTGAGCAACTATTCTGGGTTATCTGTCACTATCGCAGGTTCTGGGTCTGGATGAGATTGAGTATAAACTTTCTTGGGAGCCAGATTTC
>JZKD02S0204971.1:218216-275053 GCA_000966675.3 Picea glauca
CTTGGTAAATTTCCTAGAGGTTGACAGTAGAAGAAATCTACTAAGGTAACTTTATCCAACCGCTTTTGAAGCTGGGATCTAGCCCTTCCAACTTCAGAGAGGGATCTCTCTATATTATTTAGCTATGTTTCAAATTCTGAATATTAGGTTAGGTAAATAAACATGTCGATTTTTGTTGTCGTAGTGTTTGTTGAGTTGGTTGAGACAATCTACACATCCATTGGTCTATAGGGTCTGTGTTTTTAATAAAATATGAAATTTGAACCAGAACCACAAAGGAAAACTTTTACAGAGCGAGATAATATAATCATTGGATTCTTTAGTAGCATAAATGATGAATAGCAGAAAAGATGAGAAAGATAATTTCAACAAAGAAGCAGTGAAGAATTTCTTTATTGAAAACACTAGAAGATAAAACACTAAAATCCTTTGAGTCAGAAACAGGGTATACGAGATAAATCTTGCAACATTCGTTACTTCTAAAGATTAGATTTAGAAAACAGTATGATAACAAAGAGAGAATAACATTCAACTTAGAGAGAAAAACATCACCAGTGAATACACGCAAGAATCCTGTAAAAGTGCCTCTTTGTATTAATGGAAGATCTCTTCAAAAGTATTACAGTATGATAGCGTCAGGGTGTGAATATCAACAACCCCCAATACTTCAAAAAATGAAGTATTTATAACTCAAATTACAAATGAACCTATCATTAATGATCAGGATGTGCTAAATCTATTTTTAGCCTAACTAACTTAACAAATTTCCTAAATCTAGGAACTTCTTGATGATGTGGTGTAACTGCATGCTTATTTCTGGGTGGGCCATTGATGAAGCCTCTGCACGACCTCATCTAACTGTACAAATGACTAGACTAGGACAACTCATCTACTACTCGATCAGATCACAGAGTTCCTCCCATTGGAGATGACTGGGAATGTTGACTTTGAGTAGCCCTCGATACACTTCATCCATTTCTGTGTACTTGGCGAAGGTAGGCTTGGTGAGGAAGATATATCGAATCTCATGTTGGATGCTGATGTCCCACTAAAGTGCATCTAGAAATGCCTTGCCAGTGATGCTCCCTTGAATTCCTGCAAACTTTGAACTGTCCTTAGCCACATCGGCCAATATCTTCTTGTAGTATGGGAGTGTCATCAATTTATCATCGATTACCTTCGGACTAGGAAGACCTTTCTTCTGGAGAGCCTCAATCTTAATAAAGAATCTTTGTACCCCTAGGTCCATGGCTTGAACCTTTTCTTCCAGCTAAAGCATTAATCCTCTCTTGGTCAAAACTCTTTTGACCTCAAGGATTGTCTTTGTTCTGTCTTCAATTTTCAGCTCTTCCAGCTCTTCCCTGGTCTTCAAATTTAGGAACTTGATGATCTCATTCACCTGTGTTGGCATCTCTCCCAATTCTGATCTAATCTTCTCGATGGCGTGTTTGCTTCTCTACACCAATTCATTCTGCTTGAACATTATCTGTATCATGGGCCATATCTCATTCATGGACTTGGTGATGTCTGTCCATACACTTTCTTTAACCTCGGCCAAAGTTTTTCCTGCCACTGTTTTCTTCTGGAGGTGCTATAACTCCTGTTTGAGCTGATCTGTCACCTGCTTTTCCTTGGAGAGGCTGGCCTGAAAGGAAGATTTGAGTTCTTCATGGTTCTCAATCTCCTTTTTGAGCCTGTTGATCTCTGTTTCCTGCACATTCATCTTTTCCATAGACTTAGTCAGGTCGGTTCTCTTCTCCAGGGATGTCAATGGAGTTGCGGATGGGACTTCTGTCACTTATGCTGTGCTCACTCCTGAAATTGGAATAGAACTCAATGGAATGACTTCCATTGGCTTCAGTTGTTCTTTCTCTTTTAATAGATTCTCCATCTCAGCTTCCATTTCCTTAAGTTGTGCATTCTGCTCCATGAGCAGCTTGAGCATTTCATCTTTCTCTCCTTCTTTCTCTGCTATCTCCTTCGCCTGTGAATCTTCTATGGGTAGGAGCTTCAATTGTTTCCTTAAGGAGGCTATGTCAGCATTCTTCTTCTTAATCATCTCCTTAGCTGCTTTCACATTCGAAGGATCGTAACCGATCTTGAGGACCAGTTCCTCCAAAGTCTTGATCCTATTGTCCTTGGAAAAGGACGATATCTTCTCCAACTTCAGTTGTGTTTGAACATTGTTCAGGGACTCTTGAAGTTTGGACGCACTAGTGGAAGCATGCGCCAGCGTGTAAAAGACCATTTCCCCTATCTTCTTGTGCAGATCCATCTAATTGACCAAATGCACGTCCTTCGTCTGGAATTCGAAGGTGGCCCTTTTATAGTCAGTGATCACCTTTGGATCTGGTACCTATTCCTAGAGGAATGCCATATGCATTCTTCCCTTCTTGGTGTTGAATGTCGATAGCAACCTATGTTGTGCAGTGGACGTCTGCATACAAAACTGGGCACAAGTACTACTGGTCAGGATCAGGTTCCTTTTCTTGATTAGCTCATACTTTTCAAAGATACTCAGCTTCAGTCCCACCTTGCTTGGTCAAGTCGTCAATGGAGAATTTGTAGATTTTTTCGGCAATGCTAAGGTTATGACCTTATGGAGGCTCGAACCGAAGGGTGGCCTA
Organism: Picea glauca; assembly: GCA_000966675.3. Taxonomy (NCBI): domain Eukaryota; kingdom Viridiplantae; phylum Streptophyta; class Pinopsida; order Pinales; family Pinaceae; genus Picea; species Picea glauca. The sequence goes on from JZKD02S0204971.1 coordinate 220,844, forward strand.
TCAACTTTGGTCACTGTAGTAGACGGGGCTTCTTTTTCCCCGATCGGGCTGGGAATTGAAAAAGTCTTAGGCATCTTGGTATGCAGCTGGAATTCTTCTGACGATACCTCCGTGACAGGAAGAGATAAATCTTGCCTAGGCCTTTTCTCTTTCAGGACCTGTGGCGTGGTTGTTTGTGATACAGTGGTCAAGGGATCCTGATGTTCTACTTCAACCAATGTGTTAGGCTCCCATACTGTCTGGTTTGCAAATTTTTCAACTTCAGGCCTAGCTTCATGGACATATGGGATGTTCTTGTTTTTTACCCTCATGTCGGAGATGATCCCACATGGATGGTAATGCCATGGGAAGCTCATGAAGAACTTAATTTCCCTCAGCATCCTGTCTGCTTCTTCCCTAGCATCATGATTCTTCCCTAGCGTCATGATTGTTGCAGATGAAGGAGCCAATCTACCCCTTGATTCTAAGCTACTGCTTTTTCTTCAATGACACAAAATGGATATCATCAGAATTTATTATCTGCCTTATATATTCCAAAGAAAAAATTCTGACAGGTAGATACTTGGGCAGCTTATACAGTGCCAACTTGCACTCGTATACTATGATCTCAGTGTAATCTTGGTACAAATACCAATCCCTCATCTTTGTGTTATCTGAGAGATGCAGGATCCTCTGAACTTCATCATTTATCCGAGGCTCGGGCCTACCTCCTAGCATGCTTACCACAGGGTGGTAGTATTGATCAATGAACTCCTTGAAACTGAACTCTGTGGAGTTTTGATTGAGCAAGGAGGTCCATGCTGTCATTGCCTGGTGTCTACCATCTCCATCCATCTTCTGCATGGAAAAAACGAATTTATCCGCTTGGAAGAAGACGAACAAGTATGCCAATATGGATGAGTATCAGAACATGCCTTCCATGGAGAAATTCATGAACTGTTCATGAATATTGTTCACTAGGAATGTGCTGAAGTCAAACTGGGTGGTGGGATTCTCATCGGTAGAGAAGATGGATAAAAATACTAGAATGGGTTCATCCACCCACTGATCAGAATAGTATCCTAACAAGGCACAAAGGGATGAGATGATCTAGTTTCCTTTAGTCGAGAACATGGAAGAAGGATAAGGAGTATTTGTGGAGGGAAATTGAGCAGACGGGGGGAGGAAAAGCTCAAATATTTGAGCCCTTTGAGAGAAGGTCATTTTCTGGTATAATTCTATAAGAATTTCTAGGTTGAAGAGTGATGCAGAGTTGACTCAGGGAATTTGCATCATCTAGTTGATAGATTCGGGCTTGATGAGGAAAAGGATCTCTCCGGACGAGGAGACGACGACTCTTTTCTTGGGAATGTAGTGGGCTTGGCACCTAAGAGCGAATTTTGGAAAAGGGTGGATCTAAGGGAAGAGGTAAAGGGGTAAGTTGGACTCCCAGAGTCCGATTTCATCACTCTGGTCTAGGAAGACTTCCTTGAGCCATGACTGAAGGTCTGCAAAATCAAAATCACACTTTGTATCCACGATTAAGCAGTCTTTGTCGACCAGTGGGATCCTATCAAGGTCGACAGAAGGCGAAAGAAACAGATTCTCGTCTCTTTTTGCTTGTTTGGACTTTGGCGACATTACTGCAACGGTACCTGCACGAAAAAAAATGTTAGTGGGGTGGCTGTTGGTGGGAGCAACTGATTGTAATGGAGGAGAAAATGGGGTAAATCTCTCTGGTGCGATGAGTGCGTAAATGGTGAAAATAGGAAGGAAACGGGGAGTTTTGAGTAAATGGGTGTCCGTTGGGTGTGGGAGACAGGTCAACAGGTTAACGGATAAGTCATCCAGGAATAAATGGCCAACGAATCACTTAGAGTGTGAGATGGCAGGTGACGGTGACTGAGGGATACAGACGAGTGACATGGTGGATAATGATTGGGGTAAAGGTCATAGTGAGGGGGCTTGCCACGAGTGGATGGGGGGAAAGAATTGATAGCAGTTATGGGACGTGACTATTTCGGAAAAGGTGGATGGTGACATCCAGAGATGATGATGGTATGTCATACAATAGGAGATGATGGGAGTCGAGGCCATTGGATCATTTCCACGTATAAAGAGGGGCCCACTAGAGGAAAGATACCATTCTGGACCCCCCCCTTAGTTAAAATAAGAACAGTCATGGGGGGGGGGATGGTGGGGGGGGGGTCCGAAAATCATCTTGGGTCGTTGATCTGTGTGCCTACTTCTAAGCCGCAGATCTATGTGCACTATTTATCACACATTCCGGACCCCCCCCTCCATTAAAGGAAGAACGGACGGGGGAGTCCAGAATCCAATGTTGACCGTAGATCTGTGCGCTCGATCCTGGGCCGTCCAGATGCGCACGGGTCTTATCAGCAATTCTGGATCCCCCCTCCCTCAGTTAAAGATAGAACGGTTGGGGGGGTCCGTAATGAACTGTCCACCGTAGATATGAGCGCGATCATCTGGACCATTGATATATGAATGGAGCATAAGTGAGGGCGCAGAAAATACATGCACCTAGAAACTTAGGGTAAGTGCTTTTCACGAGTTTTCTCTAAGACTTTTCATGTCTACACCACCAAGGGGTTAGTTGAACAACATTTTAGATATCCAAATCATGGTGCAACATTGATCATCAAACTGGTTCTTATTGAAATAAAGAAATAAAGCAACTAGCCTATATTCTAACCTAGCTTCCTATGACAATTAACCCAGATTAGACTGTTGGGTTAAGAATTTATTCTACCCTGGGGCTATCTGACCAAAATTAGACAGTCTGGCCAGATTTACTCACTAATCTAACCTAGACACTTTGGCTAAGATTAAATTGTTTAGCCAAACTCATTCACTAACCCTATCAACATCAATTTAAAAAGAACTTGGCCATGCTTGAAAGGTATGGACCAAGTTACTATTATTGCATTGGGCTTTCATTGAATTCTTTTATGCCCTCTTTTGTTTTCTTTTTCTTTTTTCTTTTCTTTCTTTTTCTTTTCTTTTCTTTCTTTTTTTTCTTTTCTTTTTCTTTTTTCTTTTCTTTTTCAAATTATTTGCAGAATGAAAAATCATTTGTTAATAAAAAACACTAGAGACAGATAATCCTAGTCACCAGTTGATCCTATAACTTATAGGGTGATAACAAGGGGTACTTAAGTGGACATGGCCTATCTAAAGATTTGATATAATCAAGTTATTTAGTGTATAGTGGATGGTAACATCGAGAACGAACAAAAAGGTATCTGTAGGCTCAACTCACTTTCTTCTTTTGTAATTATTATGATGTTTCCATGACTAACTATTAATTAGACCTCCTTATTACTCTTTGATAAAGACACTTGACTCACTTACTTAGGTTTCTTGGAAAAACTGTACGAGACACCTCTAGGCTTGATAGTTATGGTATCACTTCCTTATACGGTGGTGAAGAGTTTCAAGAGCAACTGCTTTAGAATGCCTTAAAAAATGAGAATTTTTGCAAAAACATGGTTAATTACAGTAAGTCAATATTCATCTAATGCTTTAGCAGACACAAAATTCAAGTATAACAATATTTTGAAGAAACTGTGTACTCTCGGTGAAATAATTACTTAAAGAAACCTCTAGAATTACCTTATTAACAAAAATCAAAAACTATTTACATATATACAGTAGGAAATTTATAAAAAAAAATTTCAAGAACAAGGGGCAATTTCCCCATCTACTAAGGCCAATGCCTTGTTAGCTGACATGACCTCTATAAAATCCTCTCTGGAAATGGGATTATGATAAAATTTAAGTCAGTGTCCATTTACCACAAAGGAGACTTGTCCATTGTCAATTGTTTTAATTTTTACAGCTCCATTGTCATATACAGTGTCTACCTCGTAAGGGCCCAAACAACGGGTGGTAAGTTTTCCTTTGAAGGTTTTGAATCGAGAATCAAACAATAGGGCCCAATCACCAGGCTTGAAGTGCTTCTTCTTAATAAACTGGTCATGCCACTTGCTCCTTTGGTTTTGGACTAATATCTTCCATTGGATAGCATCTTGCCTAATTTCATCCAATTCATTCAATTGTAGTGCTCGTTGCTTCTGAGCCTCATCCAAGTTCAATCCTAACTCTGCGGAAATACGGAAGGTCCTTACCTGGAATTATATTGGTAAAAGTAGTTGTTTCCCGTACACTAGCTCATAAGGGGTATGCCCAGTGGTATTCCTCCAAGTAGTTTCGTATGCCCACAAAGCCTCTGGGAGCCTATCAGCCCAATCCCAGTGATGTAACTGAACAATCTTGGTCCAGATGGCTTCTAGAACTTTGTTTGTGGATTCTACCTGAACAATGGCTTGTGGGTGGTATGTAGAAGATTTACGGTGTTTAATCCCATATTTCTCTATTAGCTCTTTCATCATATTGGAAGTAAATTGAGTTCCTTGGTTGGTAACAATTTCATGAGGGACACCGAAGTGGGTAAAGATGTCTTCATATATGAATTCGACAACAGACTTCTCTGTAGCCCTAAATAGGGATTTTTCCTCTACCCATTTGGTGACATAGTCCGTACAAACCAAAATATAGTTCTTCCTACGGGACATGGGTGAAATTGGTCCTACAAAATCGAGGGCCCATTTTTTGAAGGGTTCTATCATCACTTGGGCCTACAAAGGAATTTTGTCAGATGATGTAGGCCTACCTATCCTTTGGCAACCATCACAACTTCTCACATACTTGGCAGCATCTTTGAAAATACTAGGCCAATAGTAACCTGAATGTAATACCTTATATGATGTGTGTTTGTGAGAGAAATGGCCACCACATGGTCCATCATGACAACTTCGTAGTATTTAAGGTACCTCGTCCTCTCGGACACATCTACGAATAATCAAATGAGGACCGGTGCGAAAGAGATCATGACCAAACCAAGAGTAATTATCACTTTGTGTAATAATTTTTTTCTTTTCATGAGGTGACAAATGAGATGGTAATCTTCCAGTAGCCAGATAGTTTGTCATATCTGCAAACCATGGGATATTGACAGAGAGGGAAAAAATATTCTCATCTTGGAAACTATCATCTATAGGGATATCATCATCCTCATTTTTTATTCAGGAAATAAAGTCAGCTACTACATTATCCTTTCTAGGTCGGTCAAGCACAGTGATATTAAATTCTTGCAATAACAAAAGCCACCTAGTCACTCGACCATTAGTTATAGGTTTGTTCATGATGAACCTAATGGCAGAATGATCAGTGTGTACAAATACCTCATAGCCTATAATGTAATGATAGAACATGTTAATAGAATGAACAACTGCCAAGAATTCCTTCTCGGTGATTGTGTAGTTGAACTCGGCATGGGACAAGTTATTGCTTACAAAATAGATGGCATAGGACTCCTGGTCCTATTTCTGCCCTAATACTCCTCCTATTGCTGTGTCGGAGGCATCAATGGATATATGAAATGGGAGAGTCTAATTGGGCCCTCTAAGAATTGGTTCCATAGATAGCTTAGCTTTCAGGGTTTCGAAGGAAATTTGACACTACTCAGTCCAAACAAAATCAACATCTTTTATTAGTAATCCAAATATAGGTGCAACAATCTTTGTAAAATTTTCAATAAACCACCGGTAATATCCTGCATGTCCAAGAAAGATTCTCACCTCTTTCTGAGTCTTGGGGGGTGGAAGTCTAACAATGACCTCAATATTTGCAGGATCAAATTTCATCCCTTCAAATGAAACATGATGTCCTAGAACCACTCCTTCAGTTAACAACATTTTGCATTTTTCATGGCTCAGAGATAGGTTCATTTCCTAGCATCTGATGAGGACATTTTATAAGTTGTCTAAGGCTTCCTGGTAAGTGTTTCCATAGACTGTGAAATCATCCATGTAGACCTCCACTGAATCATGAATAATATCGACAAATATCCCTAGTACTACTCGTTGAAATGTGGCAGGAGCATTACACAATCCGAATGGTAAGACCCTATAGGCATAAGTTCCCCAAGGACAAGTAAAGGTAGTCTTGTCCTAGTACTCAGGTGCTATAAGAATCTGATTGTACCTGTTGTACCCATCTATAAAGGAGAAATACTTATTTCCATACAAGGTGTCTAGAACTTGGTCAATGAAAGGAAGAGGAAAGTAGTCCTTCAGAGTGGCTTTGTTGAGTTCCTGTAAATCAACAGAAATTCTCCATTTCCTGGTCACTTTCTTTGGAACCACTACAAGTGGGGATACCCACTTATTGTCGGAGATGGGATAGATAAATGCGACATTTAACAACTTTTGGATTTCCTCCTTGACTATGTCTTTGAGTGTTGGGTTCATCCTTCTCTTGGGTTGCCTAATAGGTGTTACCTCCCCCTGGGTGTGTATATGATGGATGCATGTGTTAAGGTGTATACCCTTCATGTCAGTGTATTCCCAGGAAAATGCTCCTGATTTTTCTTTAAGGATATCTATTAATTGTTTATGTTGGTCTATAGCTAGCCCAGAGTTTATATGTAAAAATTTCCTTGGACTAATCTCGTAGGGCATAGTATAAGACATGGCAGATTCATCTATCTCAAAAATAAAAGATGTCGAAGAAAAAATGGATGGATCCAATTGTTCTTGAAATTCTTCCCCAAACATATACTCAAATTGGGGAAAAGACTGTTGAAAATCCACACATGTGATAGCAGAAATGAATTGGTTTAGCACATTTTTAGTTGTGTGCTCCTGAAGTGCCCATGCATGGTCACTCGACAATACAGGTTCTTCCTAGTCCTTATTCTTGTATGGACATTCAAGCCACCATAGATTCTCCATAATAGGTTGAGTTGGAGGGTAAATGGTGAGCTTCTGGATAGAGAGACAATTTGAGATGGTCATTTCTCCTTCTCTACAGCCAATAAATGCATTGGTTGTGGCTAGCCAAGGTGTTCCCAAAATAACAGGATGACCTCTAGTAGGATCCTTCGAATGAATGACAAGGAAATCTACTGGGTATTCCCATGAGGCTAAAGTAACCATGAAATCATCTAAAATCCCTTTAGGTATAACCCTAGTCTTATCTGCTAATTCCAAGATGGTTGGGGTAGGCTGAAGAAGAGGTTGTAAATGTAATTGTTCCAAGGTACCAACAGTCATAACATTGATGGCTACTCCTAGGTCTATGAGAGTGTTTCCGATGGAGACCTCATTAATAGTTATAGTCACTACGGCGTTTCTTGGATTCTCATATTTTTATAGCTTTGGCTTCTCTGATATGTACTCGGAGAGTCCCCCTACCAAATGTATTGTAGGAGGGTCCTTTTGCTTCCTACCTGGATTTTTAATACACAATTCTCTCACTACCTTACTATAGATTCGAATGTATTTAATGGCTTGAAGCAGAGAAATCTTGACATAATATTTTTAAACTCATTCGAAATGTCAAATTCTAGTTGGGTGGTAGGTTTCTCGATCACCAATCGGTCTAGATAGGGAGGGACCTTCGTAATTTGTGAAGGTTCATTTTGGGGAAGTTTAGGTTCTTGATTCTTTGGGATAATAACATCTTCCCACCTAGTGTCATCCGTGGGTTGTTGAGTGGTTTATTCTTCTTCTTCTTCTTCTTGGATGACTACTAAAGGTCTCTGCCTATATAGAACTTTTCTTGATCTTAGTTGAATTTCCTGTAATGGAACAGGAGTAATAACATATGTTGGGAAGGCCTGCATCTCAACATTGTTAAGAGGTTGAGGGGGTTTATTATTGGGGTTCAGCACTGGCTGTGCCGGTAATAGTGTTGGTCTTGGGGAGCTTGCATTTTGATATTGTAGCGTTTGTTGTTGTGGAATAGGAGGTAAAGGTGGTGGAACAAAACCTGGCAGAAGTTGTAGAGTGTTTGGTGGGAACTGAGGATAGGGATGGTTGGACATAGGGATAGGTGAAGCTTGAGGGTTTCCTAGATTGTGTCCTTCTCTCCATCCTTGAAGCCAAGGATGTTGATACTGAGTAGACCAATTTTTCCAATCTAGTGGGTTCCATTGTTGTTTTTGTTGATAATAGGGTGGAACTTGGGATTGTAGATCTGGGCATGCAGGTTGGTTCCTAGGCTTCCATGGCCTCCTAGGTGCATAAGAAGACTCCTCAGGATATCCGCTCCTATAGATGGCTAATAAATCGGGAAAGGATGGACATTTCTCATTTCAATGGTCTTCTGTGCAGAAGCCACAAACTGAAATGTTATCTAATGGGCATTCCCTCGAGGAATGCTTCCTCCTACACCTTGGGCAATATATGCTCATGGCTGCATTTTCCTCCTCCCGTTTCTTTTTTAGTTTAAGGGTGTCCAACTGGGAACCTATTGTGCTTAGGATGTCTGTCTTGAAGTTTTCTATAAGGTTCCCTATCTATTCTCTTGTAATACAACTTGAACTAACTGGCTTTAAGCTTCTATTGTAAGGGTCTCGAACATTCTTTCTTTTTTTGGCTCTACTCCTTGAGTAGTTTTTACACATTTCACATATCTCAGAAAATGGTTTATGAGAGATGTCACCTGATGCCATCAGGTTAAGAATCTCTAGATATTCTTTTGAAATTCTCTTAAGGAAAAGATCCCTAACGACATCCTCTGGGAGGTCATGGTATTTTGACTTCTGGGAGATATAACCAAATCTTTCCATATAGTCTTCAAGGGTATCGTATTCAAATTGTTGGACTTTAAATATGTCATTACAAGACTCTTTGGTTTTGAAGTAGTCCTGGTACTTCTTAATAAAGATGTCTTTCATGGCTTCCCAAGACCTAATACTGTATTCTCCCAACCCCATGAACCATCTTAGTGCAGAGTCTTTGAGGGTGGCAGGAAATAGTTTTAATTTCTAGGCATCTTGCACATAGTTGTATCTCCTACACAAGATGTCAAATTCAAATACGAAGGTGTTTGGATCTTCACTGTTTTTACCATAAAAGGTAGGCAGTGCTGAGAGAGGAATATTCTTCATGTTGACATTTTGGGTGGTGTCTAAAATCGGAAACCCGAAGGTAGTTTCGGTTTGGTTTCCAGTTCCTTCTTCCTCCCCATTTCTTACATTTTCATGGTCCTCTTGATCACCCATATTGGCTTGGTTTCCAAAAAGAGAGTACCTAGATGGTTTTATCTTTGAAGAGAACAAGGTTTCTCTTTGATGGAAAAATCTTCCTACTGGTTGGATATATGGGACTCTACCTGAGCCAGTTGACATTATTGGTGCCAAAGTTTCTGTCTCAGTTTGAGAGATAATCACGTTGGCTGAACTATCAAACAAAAGATTCACCCATTCAGGGTCTATGATATCTTCAAAATTAGGATTCCCTGGTGGTGGTGTAAAAGTAAAGGTTGTATTTTTTGGTTTTGTGGAAGACTCAAGTGGTCTTACCTCCTGTCCTAATATGATTGATGCTTCAAATTATTGTTCTATAGTGCTTCATGTGTTAGTCTTCTCAGAGACTATCTAAGCTCTTTGGGTTGAGCTAGCTCCTTTTTTTTGGTATCGGTTTGCGGATTTTATAATCGAAACGTTCCTTCCCCCAAATAGATTGGAAGGAACCTTAGTTGAAAGGTTTGATTTAGATTTAATGTATCTACCTTGTGGGTCTCTAGGCCTATTCATGAAATAAATCAAAAAGAAAAGAAAAATCTACCATTTGGTTTCTAGGTCTATCTATGAAAGAAAACAAAAAGAAAAATAAAAACTACCATTGGGTTTGGGAGAGCCTGCAATAGCAGATGAGCAGGTTCTTACTTCTCGTCTTAAAGTCCCCCCGCCACCAATCTAATGCTAAGGTCTAGGAATGATCTATTGCCTAACTACTTCTTACCTTGAGACAACTCCCTGGCAACGACGCCAAAAATGATGGGTGTTCTATATGCACTAAAAACACACTAAAAACCCTCAATTAAATTGTCAACCCGAGGTAAGTAAAATTAGAGTTGTAGCAAAATATATGCCAAAGGTAGAAGGATGGTAGGAGTATAGTCTAACAAATGAAGGCAGCTATCTAAGGCTAATCTACTCAAGCAAACCTATCTAATGAGCAAACTCTACTTTAAACTAGGTAACCTAAGTACTTTTGGGCCAAGGGTCGATGGATAGTTCCTAAGAAAAAAAGTAAAATCCTATATAAAGAAAATTAGTTCAACAGTAAACAAGAAACAAAAACAACTTTTAAATGAGCAAATGATGAAAGCAAACTACTTTTAACTTGCACACCTACATTTAATGAGCAACTACCCTATGAAAGCAAAACAAGCAAGCAAAGACACCTAACTAACCTATTAAAGCAAATGAACAAGTAAGCAAAGACACCTAACTAACCTACTAAAGCAAATGAACAAGTAAGCAAAGACAACTAACTACTACAAGAAATCAAATTAAAACTTCTCATTAAACAACTATCTAGCCTAAGAGGCAAGTGGACTAAATGCTTAATGCAAGACTATTTCTAATGCATGAAAGAAAATCTACTTTATTGAAAGAAAGAAGGACTACCAACTAAATGCCTAACCTATGATGAGAAAACTACTATCTAATCTATCAAAGCAAAGTCTATTTATCCTACAGAAACGATAAAACTTCATTCTAATCTATGAAAACAAGTAACTATCTCTTCTAATCTACAAAGCAAGAAACTATCTTTAATCTATGAAATACTCAAATGTAATGCTGGTGGTTGTGTGAATGCCTTCGGTGCTGACAGATGATATGTCGATGACACTTGACAACAAAGGACAGTTCCAATGGTATAATCTCAACACTAATCTCAATGGCAAAATGAAAGGTATGGATTAAACAATCCAATGAGAACTTAGCCATGACAAAAGTAATGTTAAATACCATGCATATTCATGTATAAACCATCAACAACATAATGAGATCATTGTTATACTTCTACACTATGTAAGAAAAACTAGATTCAACCATTAACTAAGAAATTTAATTGCATTTTAATTCTAGGAAAGGAAATTGCGTAAAAGGAAACTACACTATGTCTATTCTAACCATTCAAACTATAATAAAGAAATGACTAAAACATAAATTAAACTATGATATTGAAAAGTAATTGACAATCTATATTAACCAACGACTAATTAAATGAAATCTCTATAAAACTGAAGTAAGCAAGCTATGATTAAAAACTAGAACTAATTCTATCCATCCATCAATCCTTGTCGAACAAAACCCAAATTAAACTCTATTCTATTCTAATCAAAACTTTGTTTTAAACTTAACTATAAAATTATAAAATAAAGTATGATCTAACATCTAATTGTGCATGGGGTTAGTATAGAGAGAGAGACTTTCAATTCTTTTCCTAGTCTACAAAATCAATGCATACTAATATATATCATCATATGACCTGCAAAACAATTAAAACAATTAAGCTACAACAAACTAGTTAGCATAATAAGAACATGCATGTACAGAAAAAAAAACAACAATTGAATTAATAAATGCATAAACAACACACTGATAGTCACCAGACTACTAGTGGCCCCCCCAGCAAGTCGTGGCTACTTCCTACAAGCACAACACAAACTCAGCAGGACGAATTCACCATTAAAACTTGAAAACACAGTTCTGGCATAATTCTGGCAATGTAAAATATAAAAACAGAAAAAAAAAAGGAGTTTGTCTCCAATACAATGGTTCTTCTACTTGCTTAGCAATATTCTAACCATCCTATCAGTATTTATAAGCTTACAACCCAAGTGGTCGACCACAAGAGGGTCGAACCACTTCTAATTTCGGTAAATTACAATAAATGATACCCTAACAGATAAAACAAAGTGAGCCAATAATCGTCCTCTTTGGACAACTAAAACTGAGTTGTCTAGAGCTTAGTAGCTGGAGGGGGCAACCATAAACAAAATCCATGTGCCTGATTTTCCTGTCACTGGCCACCAATACCTTAACCACCAAGTCACCTATGTTTTTGTGCAATACACAATGCTGGACAAAGTGTCGGATCGAGTGTTGGAACAAGTGTCGGATCAAGTGCCAAAACTAGAAACGTAGTGCATTTTTTCCCTGTAACACCAAAAAAATGTGAATTAGCTCTTAGAAATCATAAAACATGATGAATTATGCTTGATGTAATCATTAAACATGAATTATACATACCTTATGTTGATCATATTGTTTTATCACAAAATTCTTCAAAAAGATCCTTCAAAAAATGAAAAGGACATATGTACATGTGGAAAAAGTGTATAATAACCGTCATGAAAGTGATCATATCTCGGGCCCAACAATATCCTCAAATTTTAGAAAATTAAATTCTATGTTGAATTTTGAAATAAATTTTTGTTTTTGGAAAATTCGTATTTGGAAATTTTTTGCCATTTATGGAAACTCCGAATTTGGAATTTTGGATTATGTAATTAATTATTTGATGATTTTTGGGAAAAAATTTGACTTGCCCAGTTGTCCTCTTTTATTGGACACATGTATGAGACAAACTTTTAATAAATTTAATGTTGAAAGACAAATGGAACAACCAGGTTAAAAATAGTTGACCATGACTCCATGAGTGGGGAATAGGTTTGAGTTACCTCAGGGCTGATTTTTACAAGTGGAAGAAGCTGAATTTGACCACTAGCAACGCCTACAAATCAGGGATTTGTAAAGCTACAAATTTCCCCAAGGAGGGAAAGGAATGGAAAGACCTAGGCACAAGAATATATACAACATATGTGGGAGGCAGGATGATGACACACGCTCCCTCCACAACCCGCAGGTCGGAAGGTCCACGTCAACACAGGATATTTTCTTTACCACTGGCCCAAAGAACTCTAAACGGATCTTCTATTCCCCTATCGGGAAATCTGCACCCACAACAAACTCTCAAGAGATCCCCTCTTTGCTCTTGGGAGATCGGATTTCGCAACTTCGCAAATCCGGTGGTCAAGCGTTGGTCTCTCGAATCCTCGAAACCCATAATCAGTCAACGCTAAACTGTCCTTTTTCTTATTCTGGATTTTCCCTATCGTGATTTCAGCGATCGCGGTGTTGAAAAACTTGTCTCCCCAACTCTCGAATTCTGATTTTCTGAAACTTCGATACACTCGCTCGCTTTGACCTTTCAACACCACTTCATTTCATTGACACTTCAGACTTCACGATATCACGAATCCTAATGAAAATGTTTCGGAACTTTACTCCCCAAAATTAAAAAATGATCAACGGGGTTGACTGCTCGCCACTAGTGCACCACTTGTCCACTCATTGACTCCTCCGTGGCCCACACAAATCCTCTTAGATTTCGGTATGTCACGTTTCGAAATATTGTGATTCCCATTGCAAGGTTTATGGGACTTGCACCTAGGAAAACCCGATACAAATATCCACGTGTAAATCCAATGGCCCTTGTGGCTTGGATCTATGGTCCTACTCCTCCTGAGCTTAGAACCCTTTGACGCTTTCACCATAACTCCCCTGCTTCTCTATGAGATCTAATGGCTCACGGGACTTCACGAATTCTCCACCGAGAATTCTGACCATCCATCTCTTCCTCTGAGAGCTCATCCTCCTGTGGCCCGACGTTGTTACGCTTTCCTTCGACCACTTTGAAGGCTTCAAATTCCTTTGAAATTTCCATGACTCTGGGTCTTTTTAGAAAAACCCTTGCACACACTCCTTGCGACAGACTTTCAAGCACTTCCCAAGTGTTGAAGTCCTTTGACTCTGTGCACACCTACAGCAGCAGTCTTTAAATTCCTCTCAGGTTTGCAACTCTGAGACTTCACTCAGCCTGCGCACTCCTTGCACAGCTCCTGTGCCTGACTACACTTCTGTGGAAAATAAAAACAAAAGCTATCTCTCTTGAGCTTTTAGAGACAAAACCTCTGAACCTTTTGTCAATGCACTCCTTGCAGACAATTCAACTGCACTCCTTGCATGGCTTCTTGCTCAGATAGAGAAACAATTGAAACTAATTTCAATTACCCTTTCCTCTCATATTTCAAACATTCAACAATAAATCATTCATACATAGCATAAAAGCAATTGCATGACAAAAAGAGTAAAACATTCATGAGCATAACATTCAAAGATGCATACATAGAGAATATATGAACACCATGAGTCTGAATCACAGCTTTCTTTGTATTAATTCAGAAATTATGTACATGGAGTCTGCTACATAGCTCTCTCTGCTTCTCCTCTATGCTCTTTAGAATTATGTTACAATACACAATGAGGGTGTCTATATCCCGTTTCCCTCTTGTTCTCTAAAACTGTCTAATCTAGAATTGAATTCTATCTACTTTTACATTAACTACCATAAATGCCTTCTACCTACTAAGGACGAGAGAAAATCGCTCAAGGTCCGTTTACATTATACAAAGATGCTCCTTCTTAATTATCTTATTTAAGATGATGCATCAATTTCAAGGTAATTTCAAAATTTGCGTTGGCGCTTGTCCAGCTATCTTTTGCTTCCATGCTGGCTCGCTTGAGATGCTCCTGCATCATACTCCCTGGCTTGAAAATTTTCATGGGCTCCTGTCCATGAGGTCATGCATGGTCTGTCCATGCTTCTGGATCTCTACTTCATTCTCCTAGCTAGCATATTCAACTGGATGGCCCTTCCATTTGACCAAATATTCAAAGTATTCTTTTCGCCTGGTCTTCTTGCTCACTCTTTTATCCAGTATGTGCTCCATCTGCGGCTTATCTGCAACTGGCATCTGTTTTGTCCACTGGATCACTGGTTGCTCATTTCCTATTCCTACTTCCTCAAATTTATATGGGTACAAATCTGAGATATTTAATATCGGATAAATTCCGATCCCATCGGGTAATTCAATCTCGTAAGCATTCACCCCAAATTTCCTCAAGACCCTACATGGTCCGATTTTCTTCATCTTCAATTTATTATATGTTCCTCTCGAGAACCTTTCCTTTCTTAAGTGTGCTAGAATCAAGTCACCAACCTCAAACTGAAGTTGTCTTCTGTGCTGGTCTACTCTGTGCTTATATTCCTGTCTTGAATTCTACAATCGCTCCTCCACCTGGCTGTGAAGTTCCTTCATCGCCTCTGCGAAATCTTCTGCACTAGCGCTCCTAGTTGAAATTTGTTCTGAATCCCTCAATTTAGAAATTCCTCTCGGCTACATGCCATAGACAACTTGAAATGGACTCTTCCCTGTGCTCCTATTAACTGAGTCGTTATAAGCAAATTCTGCTTGTGGTAATATGTTGTCCCACTGGCTATGGTGCTCTGTCACCAAGCTTCTCAACAAGTCTCCCAGACTTTTGTTTATGACTTCTGTCTGTCCATCCATCTGAGGATGATAAGCCAAACTAAATGACAAGTTAGTTCCCAGCTTCTTCCATAAGGTCCTCCAAAATTTCCCTATGAACTTAGTGTCTCGATCCGAAACTATACTCCTTGGTAAGCCATGAAGTCGAATGACTTCTTTGAAAAACAGATTCGCAATGTGAGTCGCATCACTAGTTTTTTAACATGGAATGAAGTGTACCATCTTGGAAAATTTATCCACCACCAAAAATATTGAATCAAATCCTCTTTGCATTCTTGGCAACCCCAATATGAAATCCATGCTAATTGCATCCCATGGCCTCTCTGGTATGGGAAATGCTTGATAAAATCTTGCATTTTGTTTTCTTCCCTTTGAATGCTGGCAAATTCAGCATCTATCCACGAATCTCTTGATGTCTGCTTGCATTACTGGCCAAAAATATGACTCATTCAACTTTGCGAACATCTTATCATGACCAAAGTGCCCTGCCAATCCTCCACTGTGTTTCTCCTTCAGCAAATTCTCCCTCATGGAGCATTTTGGAATACACAGTTGATTACCCTTAAATAGTAATCCTTCCTGGATCATGTATTCTATCCATTGGTTTCTGTCTCTGAGAATTGGATTCTCAGCTGCTTCATGTGTCTCCTTAAAATATGGATCATCTACGTACATGTTCTTGAGATCATCAAAACCCAACGTTTTGACTCTGAACTCTTGCAACAACAAACACTTCCTGCTCAAAGCATCAACAACTTTGTTAGCAATACCAGAAATATGTTTAATCACAAAAGTGAAATTCTACATATACTCAACCCATTTAACATGTCTCTGATTCAACTTTTCCTATTGAGTCACAAACTGCAGTGCATGATTGTCACTATATAAGACAAATTCTTTCGGGATCAAGTAATGCCTCCATTTCTTCAATGCCTATATAATAGAATAAATCTCCTTATCATAAGTGGAGTATTTCACTTTCACTTCATTCAGCTTCTCGCTGAAGTATGCTATTGGCCTGTATTCTTGACTCAAGATTGCCCCGATTGCAAACCCACTTGCATCGCATTTCACTTGAAATGTCTTTCGAAAATCCGGCAACACCCAAATTGGTTGTTCTGTAATCTCCCTCTTCAATAGGTTAAAAATTTTCTCAGATTCTTCTGTCCAATGAAAAGACTTGTGTCTTTTCTTCACTGTATCCATCATTGTTGTGCTAATTCCACTGAAATTCCTAATGAACTTTTGGTAGAAACTAGCCAATCCGTGAAAATATATCACCTCAAAGATATTCTTTGGTGATGGCAAATTCTTGATTACTTCCACCTTATCTGGATCCATCCTCAACTCATCTGTAGAAATAACAAATCCCAAGTAAATGAGATCTATCTTTGTGAATGAGGATTTCTTTATGTTTATCAACAACTTCTCCTGCTGTAATCTCTGCATCACTATAGCCAAATGCTTCAGATGTTCTGCCATTGTTTTACTGAAAACTAGTATTTCATCCAGATATATGATAATAAATTTTTCGATGAACTCCCTCAAGACTTCGTTCATCGGCCTCATGAAGGTACTCAGCGCATTAGTTAAGCCAAATGGCATAACAATCCATTCATACAACCCTTCATTTGTTTTGAATGTTGTCTTCCACTCATCACCTTCTCTCATGCGAATTTGGTGATAACCTCTTTTCAAATCAATCTTTGAAAAGAATTTTTCTCCACTCAAGCAATCCATCAGATCATCCATCCTTGGCAATGGAAATCTGTACCTGATGGTTATCTTGTTAACCTCCCTCGAGTCAGTACACATCCTCCAGCCTCCGCCTTTATTTGGACTGAGTATTGTTGGAACAACACATGGACTCAAGATTTCCCTGACCAAACCTTTGTCCAACAACTCCTGGACTTGTCTTTTGACTTCTTCATTATCTTGCGGTGTCAATCCATACACAGCTTTGTTTGGCAAAATGGATCCCGGTATGAGATCAATATGATTACTCACACTTCTGATTGGTGGCAATGAATGAGGTAATTTGTCCACTACTATATCAGCGAATTATTCCAGCAGTTCTTGAACCTCTTCAGGTAAATCATCCACTCTTGTGYTGGTCAAAATAATCTTCGGTTTCCTGACCACAATGAACTATGGATCCTCCTTCTTCTTGAACTCTGTAAGAAGTTCCTCCTTCTTCTTGAACTCTGTAAGAAGTTCCTTCCCACTCATGAGAAGTACTGTGTTGCTTACTTCCGTTTCCACCTCCTTATCCTTGAAAGCAACATGTGAGTCCTCCCATTCTTCTCTAGGGTGCATGTGTTCATTCTCCCATCATGAATCACATTCCTGTCATATTGCCATGGTCTACCCAGCAATAGATGAAAAACATCCATAGGAATGACATCACATAGTATTTTATCATTATACCCTCCTATCTTAAATTCAACTAAACATTGTTTAGTGACAGTTACCTGATGTCCTTTCTGTAGCCTCAAAATTCTGTACGGGCTTGGATGATCAATCGTCTCCAGCTCCAGCTTTTCTATTATCTCTATAGAAACAAGATTATCTGTGCTATCACTGTCCACAATGACCTTGCATACGCTATCCTTGGTCTTGCAAGCAGTCCGAAAAAGTCTGGTTCTTTGGACTGAACTCTCCACCTCCCTCTCTGGTGTCAAAAGAGTTTTTCGCATCATTAGCAATCTTCCGCCTTCAACGTCTTTTGCCTCAACATCCCACCTCTGTGCTTTTGCGATGTGAGATTTTCCACTCTCCTTTTTATCTGGACACTCGTAAGACTTGTACCCATTCTTTCCACATGTGAAGCATGTTATTACTCCACCTCTTCCTCTTCCTCTACCCCTAGTACGAGGAAAAGTATTGTTATCAACATAACCTCCTCTTTGCTCAGTATGTTGTCCTCTCTGTTCAGCATATTGCCATTGCTGTGAGGTTCCACCTCTTTCAGTTTGAGTCTGAGGTTTCTTCCAGTCCTCCTTGGGCTTCTGATATTTGTCCTGGGCAACTGATTTTCCTCTGGGTTGACTTCTGCCTTGGCCTCTTTGACTTTGCTTTCAGCTCATCTTCTCTTCAGCCTTTAGAGCCATCTGATAAGAATCTTCCACCATTCAGATGGTTACCATGCTCATCTCATCCTGAATGTCATATCTCAGACCATTCATGTATCTACCTACTTTCTCATCATCTCTCTCCCGATGACCTGCCCTGATGTTCAGCTTATAGAATTCTTCAGTGTATTCTTTCACTATCATCAACTTCTGTCTCAGGTTCTGCATCCTCCTGAAAAGAGTAATCTAGTAGTCTCTGGGGATGAATTTTGCCTTCATCTTCGCGATCATTCTATCCCAACTTTTGATCTTCTGCTTGCCCTTGCAGTGTCTGTCATCTTGTAGTTCATCCCACCACAATGCTGCATGTCCCTTTAACCTTGTGACAACATGCTTGACTTTCTTGTCCTCTTCGACATTTTCATAGTCAAAGTATGTGTCTAGAGATCTAATCTAGTCTAGAAGCTCCTATGCATCCAGATTTCCTTCATAAAATGGAATTTCCATCTTCTCTCTTGCACCCATTCTTGCAATAGCTCTGATCAAACGCTCATTTGTTGCATCTTTAGCTGCAAATTCTTCTTCATGTTCAGCCTCAATCTCACTTTCAGAATCACTAAGATCCCTAGCACTGACTGTGCGCCTTTGTGTTGTTTCCATGTCTTCGAGTCTAGCTCATAGATCACACATCTCTCTCTCCATGGCTAGATCTATCATCTGCCTACCTCTTCTTCTCGGCATTTCCCTCTCCTTTGGTGGCTTGGGTGTTTGCCTATCCCTTCTCCTTGGCGGCATGGCGAATTCTCTTTCTCTCTGCTACAGAAAGCAAAGAACCTTTCTGTGCTCTGATACCAAACTAATGATGCACACTCCCTCCACAACCCGCAAGTCGGAAGGTCCACGTCAACACAAGATATTTTCTTTACCACTCGCCCAAAGAACTCTAAACAGCTCTTCTATTCCCCTATTGGGAAATCTGCACCCACAACAAACTCTCAAGAGATCCCCTCTTTGCTCTTGGGAGATCGGATTTCACAACTTCATGAATCTGATGGTCAAGCGTTGGCCTCTCGAATCCCCAAAACCCGAAATCAGTCAACACTGAACCATCCTTTTTCTTTTTCGGGATTTTCCCTATTGATATTTCGGTGATCACGGTGTCGAGAAACTTGTCTCCCTGACTCCCGAATTCCGATTTGCCGAAACTCCAATACACTCGTGCGCTTTGAACTTTCAATGCCACTTCACTTCATCGGCACTTCGGACTTCACGATATCATGAATACTAATGAAAAGGTTTCAGAACTTTACTCTGTGAAATTTTGAAATGATCAATGGGGTAGACTACTCGCCACTAGTGCGCCACCTGTCCACTCGCTGACTCCTCAGTGGCCCACACAAATCCTCTTAGATTTCGAGATGTCGTGTTTTAGAATATCACGATTCCTGTTGCAAAGTTTACGGGACTTCCACCCATGAAAACCCGATACAGTATCCACGTGTAAATCCAACAACCCTTGTGGCTTGGATCTATGGTCCTACTCCTCCTGAGCTTAGAACGCTTCGACGCTTTCACCGTAACTCCCCTTCTTCTCTGTGAGATCTGACGGCTCACGAGACTTCGCGAATTATCCACCGAGAATTCTGACCGTCCGTCTCTTCCTCTGAGAGCTCATCCTCCTGCGGCCTGATGTTCCTACGCTTTCCTTCAGCCACTTCGAAGGCTTCAAATTCCTTTGAACTCTCCACGACTCTGCGTCTTTTTAGAAAAACCCTTGCACACACTCCTTACAACAGACTTTCAAGCACTTCCCAAGTGTTGAAGTCCTTTGACTCTGCGGACACCTACAATAGCAGTCTTTAAATTCTTCTCTCAGGTTCGCAACCCTGAGACTTCACTCGGCCTGCACACTCCTTGCACGACTCCTGTGCCTGACTGCACTTCTATGGAAAATGAAAACAAAAGCTATCTCTCCTGAGATTTTAAAGACAAAACCTCTAAACCTTTTGTCAACGCACTCCTTGCAAACAATTCAACTGCACTCCTTGCACGGCTTCTTGCTCAGATAGAGAAACAATTGAAACTCATTTCAATTACCCATTCCTCTCAGATTTCAAACATTCAACAACAAATCATTCATACATAGCATAAAATAAATTGCATCACAGAAAGAGTAAAACATTTATGAGCATAACATTCAAAGATGCATACACAAAGAATATATGAACACCATGAGTCTGAATCACATCTTTCTTTGTATTAATTCAGAACTTTTATACATGGAGTCTGCTACACATCTCTCTCTGCTTCTCCTCTATGCTCTTCAAAATTACGTTACAATACACAATGAGGGTGTCTATATCTCGTTTCCCTCTTGTGCTCTAAAACTATCTAATCTAGAATTGAATTCTATCTATTTTTACATTGACTACCGTAAATGCCTTCTACCAACTAAGGACGAGAGAAAATCACTCAAGGTTCATTTACATTATACAAAGGCGCTCCTTCTTAATTGTCTTATTTAAGATGGCGCATCAATTTCAAGGTAATTTCAAAATTTGCGTTGGTGCTTGTCCAGCTATCTTTTGCTTCCACGCTAGCTCACTTGAGATGCTCCTGCATCACAGGACGCTTCTTAGTATGTTGGAGGATTGAGAATTGTTTGTTGTTATGAGCACTTGTAGTGTGAGGCAAGGAATATTCTGATCTTTTTATGGTGACTATAGTTGAGGAGGATAATTCAGTTCACCCTTATGGACTCATGGTCAAGATAGGGGGTGATCAAGACAAGTGGTTGTGGTTGTTTTGTTCTACTGTTGGGTGGAATGTGGTTGTTTCTTTTGCTTTCCAACATCAACTTATTCAGATATGTATCTCAACTATGTATTTCATTATTAATGTTATATCTATGGTTGTTACCTGTTAGGAATATGTTTGGATTGTATACACATAAGTGAAATATGTTTAAAGGGGCTGTATAGCCATTTTATATTATGGCTTGCTACAATACAATGATACTGGTAATAATGTTTATCTAAAATATGATTGTTATATATATATATATATATATATATATATATATATATAGGTATGCTTATAGAAATAAATAGAAAACTATGTTTATGTGCCTATTTGCCAATAAAGATCTATATTTTGATCACTGTTCGAATATGCACATAAACAATTACTGTAGAAAATAAATAAAATTAGACTGTATTATTATTGTTCTACTTTCATGGTGAGAATAGGTGGAAAGGATAAAAGTCCAAATATGTTCTTTATTTGCATCTATTAACATAGAAAGATAGTTGATACAATAGACCTCATATTGTCTTGCAAATGTAACTATTATAGTCAATAGGTTGATATCCAAACATTTTAGTTGGGGTACCATAGGACCCAAGAATTCCACAACCATTTGTGTTTTAAAACAGAATCTTAAGGAGGTCTACTTAGAAACTATAGGTAACCAAATAAATTGTGTGCATGGGTTGGTGAAGGAAGAACATGGAACTCGAATACCTTTTGTGGCAGGAAGCTTCTTTCACCAAGTGCATTGTTTTCCCAACCTACAAGAGAATTACAGCAAGAGTGTTAGCAAATTCAGTATTACTCAAGATTTTAATTTATGAAAGTAAATAAAATAAGGTAAGAATGTAACTTATCTTGGATTTCGATGAATGCTAGATTGCCTTTGTTCCTTGCGAAGTAGTCGATACACGATCCAGGAGGAGGAGGAGTGGATTTGTAACCATATGATGGGTTCCCTCACAAGGAAGAAGGGACCCATCATTAGTTTATATTCATGCATAAACATTTCATTTATCAATTAAAGAAAGAAGAGAAGACTTCAAATAAAACTATGTTGTTCAATATCTCTATGCATATTCTCTAAAATCTTTAAGAATCTAAAATGTAGAGAATAGAATTATAGAGAAAACACAAAATTGTAACGATTAAGGGAAACTAATGTTTTAACAGGGATGTAGCGATAGAAATTTACTTTACTCTTTATAGAAGTCAGATTGATAAAGATTATCGGCGAATAATAGAATCTCTTCAAGTAATAAACTTGGAAGTATGTTATCAAGACCATTTTCAGGTGAACCAAAAGGAATGGAAATAATTCATGGTTACTAGGTGGAAAAAGAAAAACTAAAGTCTAGATTCAACAACTTAAGAACAAAACAGAGTTACCTTTATACAGAGGAAAATCCCGACAATGTCTTTTTTTACATAGACATAAACCTAACTATGGAAGAAGGAATAGGAGTAGGGATTTCCTTTGATTGAGATAGAATATCTCTGTTAGGGAAAGGAGGTATCCGGAGAAGATAATAAGGAGATAAACATCATCTATTAAAAATGATACTCAATCCACGGGTGTTGGATTGGATAAGTCTGATAACCAGTAAGCACTTTTAGAAGGAGTCGAATACAAATTAAACATACAAAGAAACTATAATGAGATATTAATTACAGGAATCATCTTAGACTATAACCAAGCCCAGGGATGGTAAAATATTTAGCACCTTAATTGCATCGACCTTCACCCAGGTCTCATTTTTCATGTTGTCTCCTTGCACAGTAACCCCGGACGAGGCCGCGAGTCTAACTATCCTGTGCAGACCAAAAACCATACGAATAAAGGGTACAAAGAGTATATTTTTACAAAGAACTTACCCCTTAGTGAGTTCTTTTATACACAATGCTATACCACATAAAATGCAAGCTATATAGATGGAGGAGATAATCCACGAAGAGCATACTGTGTTTACATATGCGAAGGAAATTAACTTTTTCAGAGAGTATATGATGCGTAGACAGAGGAGAGAATACACATGAGTACTTGTATTTATATACATAGAGGATTATTTTCGCAGAGATCACACGTTGCTTGGACAAAGAGGGTATTCCACCAAGAGTGTTGGGTTATTTTTATACAAAGAAGAATTATTCCATAAAGAGCAACAATGCCTAGACAGGGGGGTTATTCCACAGAACCACCCATCATTTATATACAAAGAGATTTTCACAGAGTATATATCTATATATATATATATATATATATATATATATTACACTATATAGTGAATGTTCGCAAAAGGATATTTGACAAAGAACTATTAATTGCAAGAAGAGATTCGCACTAAGCACCACCGAAAAGAAAACACCTAAGCCACAGAAGAAGCCACATAAATTCTTGTAGAAGAGTAATAGAGTACTTACTGTACATGTGGAGATACTTCTAAGAGAAGAACACTATCTCCAGAGTCAAATGCCTTCACAAAGCCGAATACCATAATAGAGTCGAATGCTAGTACTGGATGGAAAGTGTAAACAGAGAAATGGCCAAGCGAAATGAGACTCAAGGGTTTAGTTATGAAGGGAGTAATGGCACCTCGAACCTCTTGATGGGGAAGGAGTGATGAGTACGCCACCCCACTCCTTTCCATGTGGGTTTTCCGAAGTGTCGAGCCCACATTGGGAGGTTCAATACAGTGGCAGGCCTAAAGGGTAATAGGTTGGTCAATCCACCATTAATGGACTTGCCATATATTTAAATTCCGAGACCAACACCGGCCTAGGTTCAGTCTTGACCTGGCATTCACTTTTTATTTCTTCGTTATCAAAACCTTTTAAAGGCTGAGTGGACAGGTAACCAAATGTCGAATTGTTAATAACTTGTGCACTGGTATAACTTCTTACATAGTCTATATTACATAGTGTGTGTCACGTTCATCTATACTATGGAGAATCCTAAGTAGGGTGGGATATTGTATTCTAGCACATAGACTATGGACTAGGATGGTTATGGTCCCTAGTCCGCTAGGGTCATAACATTATAGTCATAGCTCTTGCCTAAAATCTTGACATTTATAATACATATCTATACATATATAGCATAGTCATAACAATTGGATGGGGATTGTGTTTATGTCAGTAATGGGTATGGGTATGGATAGCATGGGTTTGATGAAACCCCTTTTTTTTTTGCATGTGAACTTTACACTGTACCTAAATAGTCCTAGTACCTAGATATCAATAATCAGAGTTAAGACTTTAACGAAGTGGTAAGGAGAATACATTTTGAGTTAATCAAATGAGATGGTTATGGAATTAGTTAATGAATAGTAACAATAAGTTGTTATTTGACACTAAACCTCATATATGATGTTTATTGTAGTAGATTAAAAACATTTATGCGCATAATCAGTAACGTAGATTTATAAGGGAATATTTCATGTGCCACGACAATTTTCGATAATTTATCGATGTTAGTTTCTTGATCAATTTTTTTTTTTTTTAGTGAAATTTGGGGAATATTACATATGGTATCGGAGTTGTAGGTTACAATGCTTGGACCTCAAGGAAACACCAATTTTTTTTTTGTTTTTTCCTTGAAGAAAATATAGCAAACACATTTACTGTTACAAACAGAAAAACAATTTATCTCTTGTGAAAATGTTAGAACAGAATGAGGAAGGAGACAGACCTAGAGGGAATCCAAACCAGGAACTTCCTAGAGACCTAGAGCATAACAATGAAGTAATTTCAACCACTCAAGTCTTGGAAACGATGCAAAGCCTCATCGTGGAATTACAAGTGTTCAAAGAAGATAACAAGAAGCTAAAGAAAGCACAGGAAGACCATCAAGAAATAAATGAAATATTGCTACGTAGTATAGTAATGAAGAAGAGTCCAAAAGACAATGAAAGAGAGGAAGAGGTAAACAAAAAGTTCTCTAAGAACTCTAGTCACGAAAAAAAAAAAAAAAATGATAGTTCTTCCGAAGACACACACATGACAGAAAACAAAGCATCTACAGGAAGAAAAAGAAAACAAGTGGACCACCTGGAAGGTGAATTCAAGAAAATAAAACTTTCCACCTTTGATGGAGAATCAAAGACTGGTGAGGAGGTCGAAGCATGGTTACTAGATATAAAGAAATACTTCCAGATTTATAATTACTCTAGTAATATGAAAGTCAGAATGGACATTTACAATTTAAAAGGAAAAGCTAGTATCTGGTGGCAAGACCTGAAATTAGCCAAGGGATTGAAAGAAAAACGAATGGAATGGTCATAATTTAAAAAGTATTTCAAGAAGCAGTACTTATTAGAAAGTTATTACGAAAGAAAAAATAAGGAATTTTACGAACTACAACTAGGAAAAATGGCCATGGACGATATGATAAATAAATTTCTGGATCTATTGAGGTTTGTACCATACATCAAAGAAGACAAGGTAAAGATACAAAGGTTCTTGAGCTACCTACCACAGTCGTACAAGGACATAATTGAATTTGAAAATCCCAAATATCTAAATGAAGTGTTTAGAAAGGGTCAGATGTGCTATGATCAGTACAAACAAAGATCTAAAATTCTCAAGGCATGGAAAGACAAGAAACAAGACATAATGAATCAGCGTAAGAAAGGCTTCCAACCAACCCCTTTCTGTAATATGACAAAAGGGTTCCAAAATAAATATTACCATTCAAATACACAGAATTCCCAAGGGGGAAATATACCAGTTAAAATGGGAGTCAAGAAGGTTGGGGATAGCCCCAGAGAACCATTGAAGTGTTGGGAATGTGGAGAACCTCACTTGAGGAGAAATTGTCCACACTTAAATCCCACAACAAGAACTTCAGTCCATAACCTTCAAGAGGCTTCCAAGGTTGGAGATATTGGTATCAACGTGCATAAAATCAATGCAGCTCTGGATGGTAGACAAGCAGATCATCAGTCCACTATTGTGGAATTTGAAGGTAAAATTCATACCCACAATGTCTCTATACTAATTGACCCAGGAGCTAGTTTGAGTTATATTACTCTCGCTTTAGTTGAATTGAACAAGTTAAAGAAGGTAAAGAATGCTAAGTCTTGGTTAGTACAGTTAGCAATAGGTACCAAAAGAAAGGTGATGGATTTTATTTTTGACTATGAACTAAGCATAGATGGTCAAATTACAAAGTTAAATCTGAACATATTACCTTTGAGGTCTTATGATTTAATCATTGGAATGGACTAGTTAGAGAAACATAAAGTGATATTAAACTATTACGAAAATTCGTTTGTGTACAGAGATGAAAACAACACATTTAAAATGGTACAAGGAATCAAAAAACCAGTTTTTGTTAGGAAAATATCAATGAAGTAGCTTAAGAAATGTATGAACAAAGGTTTCCAAATTTATGTTGTACAAGTAACTAACCTCCTAAGAGAAGAAAACAAACCAAGTTTAGAAGACTGTACAGTACTACATGGGTTCAAAGATGTATCTGTAGATGAAATACCAGAACTACCTCCAAGGAGGGAGATAGATTTATCTATCGACCTACTAACTGGTATCCTCCTCCTCCTCCTCTGTTCGAAGAGTTCTGGGTTGCTTTCTTACTAGGGTGGACCGTCAAAGCGATGCTTCGTGATGTTGTTCTTTTGGGAGTGTTGGCGGGTGACTGGGTACTCTTCTCACCAGATACTTTTCCATGTTGTTTGTACAATTTAGTCACGCTTTGCAATGTCTATGCTTTGCAATCAGCAGAAGAAGGATTGTTGTTGACACCATCCTTGTCTTGGGTCAGGTGTCTATGGATAAAAGAGGTGTTAAAGCCAACACCTAGTAAATGTTCTCGAAAAATACCATTAGGTTCGAACCGTTTTAGCCTTTCAACATACATTAGGTTCAATTTCTTGAAATGGGATACAAACTCATCAATCTTGTTGATGTTTCTGCACACAAAGTCTCTGAATTTCCAAGGCAGAGGAATGAACTGTTTTTTTTTCTTGTCATGGAAAAAATGCAACCAGTGGTTGTATTGCCTTGCTATTTCTGAAACAAACATCTTGTCCGTGATGTGGCATGGAAGGAAGGAAGGATTTTCCTTAGAGCCAAAGACCATGAGGACACTGTGATTTTCCTCTTGCTCAAGTGTTCCCTTCCTATTCAAAAACTTGGTTGCCTGGCCAGACATACATGGAGCATCATTGCCTAACAGTAAATCTTTGAAAATTGAGACAAAGCCATTAAAAAATTCATAAAAACGATAGGAGGTCATGCCTCCACAGGGCCTCGTGCCAGAATGTTACTAGGTCAAATCTAGAGTTTATTTTATTAGAAAGAGAAAGTTCTGGAAATGGGCAACAATACACAATTGTGAAAATCAAGTAGGATGACATATAAAATTTATTCGATTCTTTGAATCGTGACAACTCGGAACAGAGCTCAATGGAAATTAGCTTTCCCCAATCGAAAATGTATTGTTCCTTGACTGTGAAATACAAAATATAAATAATTATATGGGAAATGCTTGTTGTGGATGCCTATCCCGTTATTCTTGTAAACAACCAAGCAATTTCCTAGAATGGATTTCTAAAGGAACTTACCTACAGCCTTGTGATATCTTCAGGAACTGTTGTCGGGTCTTTGAGGAAGTCGGCTAAGATGTCCAACCCATTATGATGTTTTTCTAGAAACTACTTGCAGTCTTGTCCTCTGAACGTCAATGTTGGTTTCAACAATTTTAACATCTTGTGGAAGACCTGAGGTGACAAAGAAAGAGAATAATGGTCGCATAGTGGAATAATTCTTTGGCCTGGAATATATTTTTCAGTGCACCAAGAGACCACCTCCTTACAGTCAAAAACCTCAGGGATGCAGCCTGCACGAGTGATTCCAGAGGTCCAAATCACTTCGTTCTGAGTGGAACGGTATGAATAGTAAAAGTATGCCCTGGACCACTGGAAGGTTTGGTCCTCTTGTGCGAACATATTTACTATATCTCCACAAAATTGTTGTCGACCTACTGCCATAAGTCTACAAGAACGTTTATTTGTTCCAGACGATGAATGAAATGAAAAGTTGGAAGGGATAATATAACCCTGCGCAAATTTTGGTCGAAAGTGTGTGAATGGGAGATTTCCTCGAGACTTTCGTTGATTAATGAAAATTTGGATGGTTTTTGCATGATGCGTTGTTAACATTAAACACTACTAATTGCATATATAGAAATGCGAACATGGTGGATATTGAAATGAGCGATTAAGCATTGTAGATTTTTTGAGCGGCCCAACACGACAACGCATGTTTGAGATGAACAATCAGAAGGGACAAAATAACTCTCTGCACATATTGGTTTAATGTGTAATAATGGGATATCTCCTCGAGATTTTTTCCCATTAATGACAATGTTGACAGTTCCTGCATGGTCAGTTGTTAACATGAAAGGTTTCTAATTGCATAGTAATAAAGTATGGAGGTCGTGGGCAGGGGAAAAAATGACTACAAAATAGGGTTGCAAGGTACAACCATTGAAGGTGAGGGCGTGAGGGTCAAAGTGTATGTCTCAGAAGTTTTTTAGTGAAATACACGTAACAGTGAAGAGGGTATGGTAGGACAACTGGAAGGACATGAAGTTAGTGGTGATGGAACGCAGTGAGAGATACTTTGAAACATTTGTGAGAAGTGGTAGAGTGAATATTGCGAGTTGGACGAGCCCGAGTTGGAATTGTAGATAAAGTTTTGAGTACAAGATGTACATGATGCAACAAGAAGTAGAGTTCGAAGTCGCGAACCCGCCAAGCGTGGCCATAAAATTGGCCAAGTATGGAGAGAAATAGTGGTCGATTGGATTCGTTGTGTGATTATATAGATGGAGATAAAGATATCTCAACCCACCAAGGATGGAACCCACATTTATAGAAAGACGACTAAGTATCCAAGAGTTTCACATTTAGTGAACCCGGTGACTAAGTATCCAAGATATCTCAACCCGCCAACGCTGGAACCCACATTTATAGAAAGGGGACTATGTATCCAAGAGTTGCACATTTAGTGAACTCGACAACAGGAGGATCCAAAACAGGCTGATAGCGTGTCTATAGAAGATGCAAGTCCCCAACATTCAACTTGTATTGTTCTGAACATTTGAATGCATAATTTGTAACAGAGAAGAGCGGACGATGTCGGAACCCAGTAGTCAATTTGTATATTGCACACGGTGTGATGCCACCTGTTTCATACCTCTGTGTCCAATTGTCACTACTAAGAGATAATTTAGTATTGAAAATAATTTTTTAGATTCTGTTAGATACTTCGTAGGGATTAACATTGATAAACAATGGCAATCTCCACCCTGCCAACCCTGCATTCCGTGTGTGAATTTGTATATCACGGAATTGGAAGCGTTGTTTGGAGGACATAGAACAATAGAAGTGCAATGTTGAGTCATCCAGCCCACAGGTCCTCTTGTCAATTTTTATATTGCGCAATTCTCATTGCTATTTGAAACACACACAACATTGGAGGCCTAATTTTGAGCCCACCCACCTGAGAACCCGTGATAAAAAATGTTGCTAGGTATGGAATGAAAAATTCATACATCCTCTATAAGATATCAACTCGGCAACAGGAGGATCCAAAATAGGTTGAGAAGGTGTCTGCAGAGGAGGCAAGGCCCAGACCTTCTAATTGTATTTCTCCAAACATTTGAATCCATAATCTGTAACACGGAAGAGTAGACGATGTGCGAATCCAGTAGTCAATTTGTATATTGCAGAGAGTGCAATCCCAACTGTTTCCTACCTCTGTGTCCAGTTGTCAGTACTAAGAGATAATTTAGTATTCAAAATAATTGTTTAGATACTGTTAGAAACTTCATAGGGATTAACATCCGTAAATAATGGCAATATCCATCCCTCCGGTCCTACATTCCGTGTGTCAATTTCTATATCTTGGAACTGGGAATGCTTTTTGGAGGACACAAAACAATAGAAGTGCAATGTTGAGTCAGCTAGTCAGCAGGTTCTCTTGTCAATTTGTATATCGTGGAACTCTAGGTGCTATTTGTAGGCCCAATTTTGAGCCCACCCGCCCGAGAACCCGCGATCCAAAATGTCGCTAGGTATGGAATGCGGAATTTGTACATGCTTTATAAAATATCATGTCCATATTTTATAGTCCCATAATACACGAGAAGAAAATAAGGGAAAAATAATGGAGGAGTTCGCAATGGAATTGTAGATAATACACAGGAAGAAGAGAAGGGAAAAAGAACTAAGTATCTCGCAGAAGAACATCTAGTGTTTGATTGTTAATGCAAATTCTTGTGAATCCCTACTTAGTTGTAACCAATTAAGGCATAAATTGCAGATCACAGAAGTATCTTTCGTATCACTATGTCCACTTGTCACTAGTAAGAGCATTGTTGATGTATATTAGGAAGGATGCGAAGTTGCTGGGGATGGAAAGCAGCAACAAATACTTTGAATGAACTTAATGTATACGAGGAACCCGCAGTGGAATTGTAGATCATAGATGTTTCAAGTGCAAGATGTGTATAGCAGAACGATATGTAGCTGGGTTCGCAAGTGTCGGCCCCGCAGTGGCGGGCATAAAATTGGCTAAGTATGGAAAGGAACAGTGGTCGATTAGATCTGTTGTGCAAGGATATAGATGGAGATGTCAAGGCATGAATTGCAAATCACAGAAGTATCTTTCGTACCACTGTGTCCACTTGTCACTAGTAAGAGGATTGTTGATGTATATTAGGAAGGACGTGAAGTTGGTAGGGATGGAAAGCAACAACCAATACTTTCAACAAAGTTAATGTATATGAGGAACCTGCGGTGGAATTGTAGATCACAGATATTTTGAGTAGAATATGTATATAGCAGAACGATAAGTAGATGGGTTCGCAAGCGTCGGCCCTGCAGCGACGGGCATAAAATTGGCTAAGTATGGAAAGGAACAGTGGTCGGTTGTATCCATTGTGCGAGGATATAGATGGAGATGTTAAGGCATGAATTGTAGATTACAGAAGTATCTTTCATACCACTGTGTCCACTTGTCACTAGTAAGATCATTGTTCATGTATATCAGGAAGGATGCGAAGTTTCCAGGGATGGAAAGTAACAACAAATACTTTCAATGAAGGTAATGTATACAAGGAATCCACGGTGGAATTGTAGATCACAGATGTTTTGAGTGCAAGATGCATATAGTGGAATGATAAGCAGTTGGGTTCGCAAGTGTCGGCGCCGCAACGACGAACATAAAATTGGATAAGTATGGAAAGGAACAACGGTTGGTCAGATCCGTCACATGAGGATATAGATGGAGATGTTAAGGCATGAATTGTAGATCACGAAAGTATCTTTCATACCACTGTGTCTACTTGTCACTAGTAAGAGAATTGTTGATGTATATCAGGAAGGATACAAAGTTTCTAGGGATGGAAAGAAACAATAGATACTTTGAACGAAGTTAATGTATATGAGGAACCCGTGGTGGAATTGTAGATCATGGATCTTTTGAGTGCAATATGTATATAGCGAAACGATAGGCAGCTGGGTTCGCAAGCGTCGGCCCCGCAGCAGTGGGCATAAAATTGGCTAAGTATGGAAAGGAATAGCAGTCGGTCAGATTTGTTGTGTGAGGATATAGATGGAGATGAAGACATGTCATCCCACCAACTCTGGAATCGGATACCATAGAAAGGGCAGTAAGTATATATCCAGAAAGAAATAATGAGTGGGAAGAAGAAAAGGCCAGTTCGTATGCACCGATCCGGCAACCACGGCCATAAAATTTCCTAGGTATGGAAAGGTACAGCGGTTGGTCGGATAGGTGTTGGATACCGCAAACCCGAGGCCTCGTGCCCACATAACTAGCTAAGTATTGGCCAAGACAAACTTTTGATATCTATTTCAATATTTTTCATACTAGTATCTATCAATGGAGAAGTTTTCATATTTGTCTGAATAGTGTTCATACTAATATATATTAATGGATCATTTCTGTTTCAAACACAAATGGTCTCCCAATTTGCAAGATGCTCTTCAGCTCACAAATTTCATTGAAACCACGAAAATTTTGACTGCAAGATGTACATAGCACAATAAGAAACATGAATTTGCATTGTGGTCTCAACTAGATAAACTCCCTATCATCTATTCATCTTATATTCGTTGCAATGAAATCAACAAACGTCGGCTCTCCATAAAAATCAATATCTAAATTAAATGAATTGCAATTCAAATTTGGCGTGACTTTAAGTAATTAAAGCATAAGTTGCAGACTACGAAAGTTCTTAGGCTGCAAGATGTATATGATGGAACAATGGACATAGTTGTTTAATACCGCAAATCCAAACATAATTGCCTAAGATTTGCTAAAGAGGAAGTTTTTTGTATTTATTCCAATAGTACTAATATTACTATATATGCACGGATATTATCAAATAGAAGAAGATGCAATATATCCAACATACTTCATAGGAACATTGTGTCAACAGTTCAGCCACCTTATTGTAACTCATTAATTCATTCTATTTATGGAACCCGAAGAATGGGAGCAGGACGGGTCCTCCAATTTCTTTCTTTAAACACAGGGTCGACGCCACATAAGTATGGCCTATGAAAAAGTATTCTTAAATGTAAAATGTAAAGAAAGAACAGACTAGGTTTTATTTAGATTGAAGTAGTGGGCAGCATAAACAAAAGTTTGTCCTTCATGTTTAATGACATAGGGGAGGAAGGTACAAAATACAATTAAAACAAATACCAGAAATTGGAAAATACTATTAAAAAATAAACCAAAATTACTCTATATTCGAATAATATGGGTTAAAAAATACAGCTGAGGCTATTTGCGACAACGATTGCAATATCGCTTTCCATCAACCAATAAAAAATATGTACATTGATGAAGCTTCTTCACAATTTTCTTAACGTTCAAATTCTTTCTTCGTAAAATACGAGTTAAATATCAATTTTGGGTTTTGTACTTAATCGGTGCTGCCAAGTACATCTATCCCAGTTTTTTGAATACCTTGTCTCTTCTAGATATGGCCTGCTTGCAATGGCTGCTTATTCAATATTCCATTCTTTGTCAAGTATTAATATCCCTCTGCCATCGAAAATTTGGGGTTTAAGGTGCTCTCCTTGCAATGTTCCTGACCCTTGACATCCGAGACAACCTAGGAATGCGATTCAGGCTGATTTCAAAGTGGATGGAGTCATTTTATGTCACAACAGCTAAGGCAGGGAAAAAAATTCAAATACGTAGTGATTGGTATTCTCCCTGTATTTGATTGTCTGGTTGGTTGAGAATCATGCCTGAGGATTTGTATGTGGAAATTCTTTGCTTTATTATAGTAAATTGGAAGAAACGTCCAACCCAGATGAAAAAATGAAAATATGTTGAGGTACATAACTTTTTCAGGTAGCAGAGGTGTGGCAAGTGCATCAAATGCTCCAAAATGCACTAGCACAGGTTTGGCAAGTGTATTAAATGTTGTAGATGGCATCAAAATATATCTTTCTTCATAGTGATGCAGGTATGGCAGCCCACACAAAGGTATAGAATGTTCAGAGGTCACGAAAAATATGTGGAGTCTGCAACTACATCCAGAGGAAACCAAACAAACTTTGACAAAGAACATAGCTTTCTGTCAAGTCGGCTACCAGACCCACATGTAGGTCATCAAACTATGAAATATAAACTTTTGTAGTGATAATATGTTGTTTTATCTACCCATATAGTTTATGTTACCCACCTCCAAGGTAGACAAATACTTGTGCAATCTCTACAATTTGATACACTTGTCAAATCTATGTTGTTGAAAGAAGCTATATACGTTAACAAAAAACTATTTTGCATGTGACCTCAAAATCCATTACAATTCCTAGCAAGAAAGAAAAGAATTTCAACCAAAAAATCTCCAGGCAACCTTTTCAACCAACCAAAGCATCGAACACAAGGAGAACACCAACCAGAACATACTTGTTCTTTTTTTTTCATCCTCTCTGAGTTTCTCTTGTACAACATAGTTTTTTTTTAACTCAAAGCTCATGTCACAGAAAACCAATCTCTCTTCTTTCATCTTCCCCTCAATCGCACTCTAAGTTGTCTTACATGCCCATGACCAAGAACATTAGAATGAAGGCACCCTAAAGCGCAACTCTTTGATGGTAGAGAGAAATGGCAATAAGTATTTAAAAGCAACGTTGGATGGTCTTCCCTAGATTTTGTGTTGATTTGTTTTAATGACAGATGTTCTAGATATTTTCACTTATTAATGCCAATCTTTATGAATATGTACGTTGAATAGTGACTAACAGCACGTATTAAAATTCCCATATCCGAGCAAATTCTCAAATTTGACATCTAAGATATGCACAATATTAAAGACGGAGATAATGTCAAGGCCTCTATGGGAGAC
Source organism: Picea glauca (assembly GCA_000966675.3). NCBI lineage: Eukaryota > Viridiplantae > Streptophyta > Pinopsida > Pinales > Pinaceae > Picea > Picea glauca. The sequence goes on from JZKD02S0204971.1 coordinate 255,401, forward strand.
ATGTTCGTGAACTATGCTGAAGCTTTTAAGAAAACAATAACTGCACAAGCAAAAAAAATTATTTTCACAAATTCAAAATGCAGAAAAAAAGAAATTACCAGATCCCGTAATATTCGCCTATCTATTCATTTTAATGGGAGATGTCCTCGATATTTCTAGTTATTAAATTCCATGATTTCAAAATGCACAATATAGGGGCATGATGTCAGGGCCTTTGTCGGCAATACATTCGTGAATTATGTTGAAGCTTTTAAGAAAACTAAAACTGCACAAGCAAAAAAAATAAAAAATAAATATTTTCGCAAATTCAAAATGCAGGCAAAAAGAAACTACCATATCCCATAATATTCGCCAGTCTATTTGTTTTAATGGGAGATGTCCTCGAGATTTACACTTATTAAAGCCCATCTTTTTGAACCTGTCTGGTCAGTTCTGACTTTTGAAAGAAGATTTAATGTGTATTGGGAAGTGTTGTAGGTAGCGGGGATGGAACCCTATGTAATAGACGTTACTACTATTTTTCTATTTTTTTTTACGAGCGTATGTAAAACGTACGTAAAGAAAACTAATTCGAGAATGCTAGTTTCTTTGCACGATCACTTGAACTTCAAATAATCTGCAAGTATGTTTGTCAATTTGTATATCGCGGAACTCTCTATGCTATTTGTAGGGCACAAAACAACAGAACCCGCGATCCAAAAAATGCTTACTATTTTTTTTGTGTGTTTCTTGTCCACCAGGGTATGTAAAACATACATAAACTAAACTATTTCAAGAATGCTAAATTTTTTGGACATGACACCCTTCAAATTCAAATAGTCTGCAAGTCCAATTGTCAATTTGTATATCGCGGAACTCTCCGATTGTCAATTTTCAGCCGCCTACCCCGAGAACCCACGATGCAAAAATTGACTAAGTACGGGATGAGGGCTTCGTGCATGCTTTATATATCTACTTTATAAAATTACATATTTCCTATGTTTAATTTATGTTGTCCAGGAAACCTATAATTTGATAAATTTCAATGTCTTATGTTCAGGAGCCCTTCTTTTAAAGAAAACTAATTCAGAAATGCTAATGTATACACTGTACTTCGATACAACCTATCCGTAAAGCCACATCCATAAAACTGGCTAAGTATGGAACCAAACCGTGGTCGGTCGGAATGATCGCAAAACTCTCTGTGCTATTTGCAGGGCACGGAACAACATAAGCCCAATTTTTAGCTTGCCACCCCGAGAACTCACGATCATTAACTTATGTTGTCCAAGAAACCTATAATTTAATAAATTGCATTCTCTTCTATCCAGGAGGCCTTCTTTTAAAGAAAACTAATTCAGGAAAGATAATGTATATACCGAACACCACCTGTCATAGTTCGATAGAACCTATTCACGAAGCCACGTCCATAAAATTGGCTAAATATGCAACTGAACGACGGTCGCTCAAAATGACTACAGAAACGTGAGAAACTAGAGTCAAACATAGTTTACAATAGGAAAGTAAAAGGGAGAGAACATCTATATATCCCACACAACAAAAGGCAATCTCATAAATATGAAATTGTAGTAACACATAATCCATGGAAAAAGAATCGGCAACTATGAAACATATTTTGAGGCCTACAAACTCTTCTTCAACGCGTAACAGATGTAATTTACATCGCCTGCAATTCTTTAGTCTGTTATTTTATCTTAATAAGCCCAATTTTCAGCCCGCCACCCCGAGAACCCGTGATCATTAACTTATGCTCTCCAAGAAACCTATAATTTCATAAATTACATTCTCTTTTGTCCAGGAAGCCTTCTTTTAAAGAAAACTAATTCGAGAAAGATAATGTATACACCAAACAAGACCTGTCATAGTTCGATAGAACCTATTTGCGAAGCCGCATCCATAAAGATGGCTAAGTATGCAACCGAACGACGGTCGCTCAGAATGACCACAGAAACGCGAGAAACTAGAGTCAAACGCAATTTACAACAAGAAAGTGAAAGGGACAGAACAGCTATATCCCCCACACAGCAAAAGGCATTCTCATAACTATGAAACCATAGTAACACATAATCCATGGAAGAAGGATCGACAGCTATGAAATATATTTTGAGGCCGACAAACTCTTCTTCAACGCGTAACAGATGCAATTTACATTGCCTGCAATTCTTTAGTTTTTTATTTTATCTTAATAGTATTCTACGCAAACTACAGTGAAAAAAAATGTAACCATAGATCCAACTGCAGATGCAACATCCCAACATTGCAAACCCTAGGAAAACAAGAACAAGCACCAAATAAGAACCCAACTAAGAAGCACCAAAAGGCCCAAGTGCAGGCGCAGGACTAGAACCTTGCAAAGTTGAATCAAGAAACAATAAACAACATACATCGAAGAAAGAAGTAAGAAACAACCACTCCTATAGAAACCCAAACATGAAAACTGCAACAACACGAACACGCAAGCAAGAACAATAACAACATGCAAATAAGAAATCAGTGCCATGCAAAAAACAAGCATGCACCAGTGAACTAGCAATGTCGTTGGAGCATAAAAATTTAAAAAACGGAAGAAAATTTCTTGTAACAAGCCTGTTAAGTAACCATTCAACACTACCAATCTTGTTAGGTAAACATTTAAGTTTGTCAGAAATGCACTGTAAACATTTAAGAAAAAAATTCAACGTGGCAGTTCTCTGACGTATCCAAAAAAAATAATTATATTTTTTGTAACAATAGTTCCAACACCAGAGAATTTATTTGAAAGAAAAACTTTGGATATGACACCATATCAAACATTGCCATAAATTTACCTAGCATAAAATGCTAAACCAAACATTCGGATTAATGATAGCATTAATCCACCTTCGATGAATGCATAACAAAATATATGATTCAAAAAGACCATATACGATCAAATACTTTGGATATGCCAACATATATAACATTGGGAATAGTGAAGCCGACAATAAGACCTCCAATCCCTTGTCCAATCATATCATGACAAATATGGTTCTTTTTTTTATATAAAAATCGATGTTTTCAGTTCCCTGGTTGCAACAATAGATAATATGGAAATATTTGTGGTCAAAGGACAGACTAATATGAAGTCAATGATTTATCGATCGCTATAGTCCCTTTATGCCTATGACGAGGACTAATAATGGACATTCTACCCACATGGATGAATAATTGATTTGACTGGATTTATTTTATTCAATATGCTTTGTTTGAGGGATATGTTTCACCTTTATTTGTTTCTTCCATATATTTTTATTTAGGGATATATTTCACATCCTTGAATAATAGACATTCTACCCATGTGGATGAATAATTGTTTTGACTTGATTTATTTTATTCAATATGTTTTGTTTGAGGGATATATTTCACATCTTTCAATAATACATATTTGGAGTCTTCTACTTATAATTGATTTGACTTGATTTATTTTATTTAATATGCTTTGATTGTGATTGAGGGATATGTTTCACATCTTTCAATAATACATATTTGGAGTCTTCTATCTAAGTTAATCTATGCTTTACTTGACTTTATTTGTTTCTTCCATATATTTTTATTTAGGGATATGTTTCACATCTTTGAATAATAGACATTCTACTCCACATGTGGGATGGATGCTTGATTTTCCTTGATTTGTTTCTTTCAATATGTTTTGATTTAAGAATATGTGTTCTATCTTTGAATAATAGAAATTTTTGCTCTCCTATCCTACATGGATTGATAATTCACTTGGCTTGATTTGTAATATGCATTGATTTAGGGATATGCTTTTCATCTTTGAATAATATACATTTTTACTTCTTTATCCTACACTTATAGATGATTGACTTGGCTTGGCTTGTCTATTTAAATACATTATTGATAATAAACATTCTCACTCCTTTACATTATAAAGTGAGTGATGTTAACTATAGGTGTACGAATATCCACATAAATTGATACCCATATCCTTAGTTATGCATTTTACATGTATTTATATAAAAAATGTATATCTCCACTATATATATATATATATATAACAACAATTTCTTGCATTATCATAGCAAGTCGAATCATATTATTTTCTTCTTCCATGTATTTTTATTTAAGGATATGTTGCACATCTTTAAATAATAGATATTCTACCCACATGGATGAATAATTGATTGATTTGACTTGATTTATTTTATTCATTGTGATTTGTTTCAGGGATATGTTTCACATCTTTTAATAATACATATTTGGAGTCTTCTACTTATAATTGATTTGACTTGATTTATTTGATTCAATATGCTTTGATTGAGGGATATGTTCCACGTATTTCAATAATACATATTTGGAGTCTTCTATCTAAGTTAATCTATGTTTTACTTGACTTTGTTTTTTTCTTCCATATATTTTTATTTAGGGATATGTTTCACATATTTGAATAATAGACATTCTACCCCACATGGATGGATGGCTGATTTTATTTGATTTGTCTCTCTCAATATGTTTTGATTTAAGGATATGTGTTCTATCTTTGAATAATAAAAATTTTTACTCTTCTATCCTACATGGATGAATGATTCACTTGGATTGATTTGTAATATGCATTGATTTAGGGATATGCTTTTCAACTTTGAATAATATACATTTTGACTTCTTTATCCTACACTTATAGATGATTGACTTTTTTCTATTTAAATGCATTATTGATAATAAACATTCTCACTCCTTTACATTATAAAGTGAGTGATGTTAACTATAGGTGTACCAATATCCACATAAATTGATGCCCGTCTCCTTAGTTATGCATTTTAAATATATTTATATAAAAAATGTATATCTCCACTATATATATATCTCCACTATATATATATATATATATATATATATATATATGATATTATAGCAATTTTTTTGCATTATCATAGCAAGTGGATTCATATTATTTGTGTCTTCCATATATTTGTATTTAAGGATGGATATGTTTCAAATCCTTGAATAATAGACATTTTATCCACATGGATGAATAATTGATTTGACTTGATTTATTTTATTCAATATGCTTTGTTTGAGGGATATGTTTCACATCTTTCAATAATACATATTTGGAGTCTTCTACTTATAATCGATTTGACTTGATTGATTTGATTCAATATGCTTTGATTGAGGTATATGTTTCACATCTTTCAATAATACATATTTGGAGTCTTCTATCTAAGTTAATCTATGATTTACTTGACTTTATTTGTTTTTTCCATATATTTTTATTTAGGGATATTTTTCACATCTTTGAATAATAGATATTCTACCTCACATGGATGGATGATTAGTTTTGCTTGATTTGTCTCTCTCAATATGTTTTGATTTAGGGATATGTATTCTATCTTTGAATAATAGAATTTTTTCACTCTTCTATCCCACATGGATGGTTGATTCACTTGGCTTGATTTGTAATATGCATTGATTTAGGGATATGCTTTTCATCTTTGAATAATATACTTTTATGTTTTGATTTAGGGATATGTGTTCTATCTTTGAATAATATAATTTTTTACTCTTCTATCCTACATGGATGAATGATTCACTTGGATTGATTTGTAATATGCATTGATTTAGGGATATTATTTTCATCTTTGAATAATATACATTTTGATTCCTTTATCCTACACTTATAGATGATTGACTTGACTCAATTTGTCTATTTAAATACATTATTGATAATAAACATTCTCACTCATTTACATTATAAAGTGAGTGATGTTAACTATAGGTGTACCAATATTCACATAAATTGATGCCCATGTCCTTAGTTATGCATTTTACATGTATTTATATAAAAAATGTATATCTCCACTATATACGATATTATAGCAATTTTTTTGCATTATCATAGCAAGTGGAATCATATTTTTAATGGGATTGTCTTCTAACAATTTCAAATGTCAAAATTGAATGTTGTTTATTCCTCAAATGAATATATCTCAAACATGGCATTGAGTACAAAAATCATTTTAATGCACACCTTAACAATGTCCATTTTGCGCCCCGAATGGGGTGACACGAAGCATATCCAGAACACTTGGCGCAATGTCTTGCCTCACCTTAAATGAGGTAGGTCACTCCCCATCTATTCACCATTAACGATGGGAGTTGGCCAGTACTGCTAACCTCCTCATAAGCAACCTCTCCCTCGCGGGAAAGAATTGACCCTACAAACATTAACTATGAAGAATTTAATGGGGATCCATGTCCTATCATTCCCCAAGCTTTTGAAGGCAATGAGGCATGTTCATAGTCATCTCATCCATGCTCTACACATGTCCACCATTTTCGAGCTCTGGTGCATTCTTCTCTCCAATTTGGGTGATTTCGATATCCTCTCCTTCACTAAGATGCCTAGGGAGAGAGGTAAACCTCGTCGTGGTTCAGTTTGGTACACCCACGCTGCTCAACGATAGAGGAAACAACAAATGGAATAGGATCTTTCACTGGCTCACACCATTCTGCATCAAAGAGCAAAGGAGGACAACATCCTCCCCAGGCTTCACGTAGAGGATTTTTTGACGAAGGAGTAAGCTCAGACACGCAAACCATTTAGGGAAGAAAATACTTTGACTGCCCTTGAAATTCAAGCAAGAAGCAGCTCTGCAGGGGGGCTCTATGAGGAATTCCTCACTTTCTATGTAGAAGAAGTACCTTATGAGGAACTGGCACCGCAGGGGGACATAATGGAAGGTGAACACCAGGAAGACACGGGTGGGAACAGTGAGGAATTACCCATTTGTTACGTCAAGGAAGTACCTTATGAGAATTTGGTACAGCAGGGAGCCATTATAGAGGGCGAGCACTAGGAAGACACAGGAGCCAAAGGCTAGGGAGAATGTGACGTCGCTCCAGAGGAAGCCCCAAAAATAAGGATGAAGGTCAGTCCAGCAGAGGATGACAACACCCCAAAGCCACCTTCCACCCAAGCCATGCATGCACAGATGGGCTTCCCGCCACCCTTCCTCCACCCGATGCACTTGGAATTAGTGTTTGAATTATGGGAACATATGGCAGACCAGGAACATAGGGTCCACCTAATGAGACAGCGTATGGACATGCTTTTTGGCATGTACTCCAATGTCCCAGAGAAGCAGAAATGCCCAACCTGTGCCCAAATGTTCGTAATGTAGGCTAGAGGAGTGCAGTAGGAGGATGAGGATGACAGGGTCACTAGGTATTTGGTTTAGTTACTTTTTGTCTGGTTCTCTCTTATGCATACAACCATGATGAGGCCTCTGTTTGCTATAGTTTTTAGTGTTCATAGTTATGTTCAGGCTTCCAAAAGCTCTCTGTATAACCTCAAACAGTTTCAATATTATGCATGGCCATCTGTCCTGGTTTCCCTCGGGCAAGACAGATGGTGGAACAACCTTTTTTTAGAAGAGACATATGGGATCCAAGTTGTGCTGGTTTCCAATAAAATGGTGGCACACTTGGCAGTCTTTGTACCACTGTATCTCCTTTTTGTTAATATAATATAGCAGGAATCAACCTTTTTTAATTAAAAAAAAACAATGTCCATTTTGCTTGTTTTACGAGAAAAAAAACTATATTTTCACAAGTTCTTCAACTTCCGGTATAAAAAAATATTTTCTTTATTTAGAATTTCACTTTACAGTAAAAAAAAAGCTTGTGAAGAATTTTGTTAGCTTTCTACTAACTATTTTTTAAATTATTTTTATAGATATTTGATATGTCAATTTGACAATTGTTTCACACTATGTTCCTTAAAAATGAAAGGAATGATAATGAGTTATTCCCCTCCCCCCCCACAACAATGTATCTATTATTAAACTTTTGTTTTTGAAAAACGAAATATACTACAACAATCTACAAAGAATCTATTCTCTCATGACTATAGTTTTGAATCTAACAGATGAATATTATAATTTCTAGAATATTTTGAAGTTGACCAAGTTGAAAAAGTTTCAGATTTTAAACACATGTTTTCCCCCACATTGTATCTATCTTAATTTTTACTTAAAAGTAAAATATAAAAATACCCCTTTGAAGAGAACAGTTTAAGGATTTCGAATATAAATTTTTCTAAATTTTTCACTGTGTATTTTTAGAGATATGGATATTTCATTTCACTGAATCATAATGTCACCTGAAAATATTATGCAATGATTTTTTTATAAAATTAAATAAAATTAGAAAAAAATAATGAAAATGAAAACAAATTATATCCATTGAAAGTAGATTCAATTTTGCAAATGTTGGTATCAATTCCGAAGCTAAATTCTGAGTATTTACATGAGTTTGCAACCTCCAAAGTTCAAGTAAGCTGGAGGCAGTTCTCAAGTTCCTGCAAACAATCTCATTCATGTGTTTTTGGCTGAAATAATCTTTCGGCCATGTTATCACATGAACTTGTCAGAGTCTTGTGGGGTTGTGGTTTCTACCTAGGACTGTATCTTTCCCCTCTCTCTCTCCTTTTCACAAGCCAAGTCTTGAAGTTTTTCTCTTCGACTGGTAACATCATTTTTGTTCGCCCTTTTTGTGTTTAAGTGTCGTGGTTTCCCTTAATGTCTTACCCAAAAATGAGTCTCGGCCCCAAGCCCCTATATTTTCCCCAAGGGCGATCAATCATCTCCTTTTGTTGCAGTCATTGGTCTCCCTGTTTTCTCATCTCACAGCCAGTCATCCAAATCCATGATCATTCAGGCCACAACCATGAACACAAAGCATAGCTTTCTTAACAGTTTGTTTCGAGATTGAAGCATAAGAAGAAGGTAGTTTTAATATTTTAGTGGTGGAGATTCCAGGAACAGTCCAGATCAATGACTCACAGGCGTTCGGGAGTGAAAACTTGCGTGAAGTATAATGCCAGAGCAAAAGGCCCCAAAGTGAATATGAATCGTTGATCTTAAAGGGGACAGGTGGCATTCAATCCAAGACTTTGGGGAAATGAGCTTCGAGAGATTTGAAATGAGAAGTGCTTAGAAATCCTAAAGGGTTGAAGCCTGAAGTCTCAAAGAGCCTAATTTGTCGAAGCTGCCGAAGTGGCTGAAGGCCCCAAGTCCCAAAGGCCCGAAATGGATCTAAGTTGTTGATCAGCAAGAGCCACGTGTCGTCAGATCCACAACTCTGGGTAAAAGTGCATAGAAGAGTAAGTGAGATTTGATTTTTGGTTTTCCAGAGCCCGGAGACCCGAAGTGGTTCTCGGCCATCCAAATCTAGAATGCCACGCGTCATCAGATATGTCACTCTGAGAGTTTTACTTCGAGAGTTTTAAAATGAGAAAAGTGCCAAAGTCTCGAAGACCTAAAGTGTCGAAGTCTCAAAGCACATGATGCACTCTCATCAGGCATGACAGGTGGCACTCTTTCTAGGTCATTCGGTCATGGCCATGTCACCCTCCTTATCATGACACATTAGCACACATGACATCATATGACATCATCCGGACCATCCAGCAGTGGGGACACACGATAGAGATCTGCGAGCTTCATGGGAGACGTAAGTTTGAAAATTGATTTTCCCGAAGCCTGGAGTCCTGAAGGGATATCAACCGTCAATCTCTGGAGGCCACACGTCGTCATATCCTTAGCTCCGGAGGATTTTCCAAGAGGGAAATTTGAGTTTTATTTTTCTCGAATTCTGGAGATCCGAAGAGATTCTAGCCGTCGATCTCAGGGTGTCACACGTCGTCATATCTTGATCTCTAGGTAAAAGTGACAGAAGGAAGAGGAGGTTTGAGGTTTGAAAAGTCTGAAGCTCAAATCGTGAAGCAGGTCTCAACCGTCGATTCGAAAAGGGAAGATTTGATCCATTTATTTGAAGGGGGCAGATTTGAGTTGTTGATCATGAAGCCTCATCCAAGATCATGATATCGATGGCCACAGTCCATTGTAGGAACACAACATGCTCGGGCGATAATTTTCTTGAGCGGTCCCACAATTGAAACCATTGTAAGTCAAAAGTGATACGTAGCGAAAGGATATGGATTGCGGACCCAAAATTGGTCTAAATCAAAACCACCTTTGAGAGGCCCCACAATCACATGCTCATATAACATCCTATCCAAGAATAGCACATGGCCGCCCCCTGAGCATTAAGCCGCGTCGCAATCCCGCGAAAAGGCAGTTAATGAAAGAAGAGCTGGTGGTTGAAACCTTGGCTCACTCCATAAATGGAAGGCATGGAAGGCCCAGCCGTGGGGACTGAACCGTCAGCCTGTGGTACCCCTATGGACAGATTTTCCTACAGACCCATGCCTATATGAGCTCACGTCTGACAGAGGGATACATGCACAGTCTGACAAAAGACTGCTCAGACGCAATGCTTTGAATGTAGTGACTAGATCATATTCCTGATACTTGGGGACTATTCTGAGCATAAATAAGTAGTTTTGATATTTTGTTAAGGTCGCCAACTGGTTGAGCAAGGGTCCCTATTTTGTAATGTTTTGATGCCAGAACTGTTCTCTAGTTATGTATCAAATTTGAGACTTTCATGTTAATAGAAGTCAGCTTCTTTTCATCTCTCTGTAAAAAACTATGCTAAAACACTTGGGCATGGAGGATCCAGTTGAGGGTTGTTATGTTGTTGTAATGTAGGTTTGATTATAGTGGTATTGTGACTAGTTTTAGTCATCTCCCTTGTATCTTTTTCCCTCTTACACTGAATGGCTCGGGCATGGAGGATCTAGTCGAGTTGTTGTAGTTGCATTGTGATGTAGGTTTGATCATTGTGTTGTTGTGACTATGTTGTTTGGACATATTTCAGTGTCTGAATCTTGATTTCAAGAGTGATCTTGAGTTTGAGTTTTTCTTCTCCAAGCTGCTTGAAATCCTGATGCTCATAGAAGTCTTGTTCACTTTTCTCACTAAGTCTTCCCTCTTCTCACACTTAAACTCAACTCACTGACGGATGTTAATGTGGCCCTCACTTCCCTGTGCATTTCTTGTCCAGTTCTATGTTGAACATCATTCATATATTGAGTTTTGTCCATTGAACTCCACTCACATAAAACCAACATCCACCAAAAACTATGATGGGTACTGGGCTTATCCTCCCACAAACAGAGGGTGACTCTCAATGCTAACAGGCTGAAACAAATTTTGTTCATCCAAAATATATTTTTCTAATGGAATTCATGGAAAACAAACAAATTCCTCACTTTTCAGCTGAACATTAGTTTTTTCGACCGAAAGGTTGTTGAGATAATTTCGTCGATCGAAAAAAAATGAAGGGACAGGTCTTTTCATTTCAGTTGGCACCAAATATTATAAATACACTTTCGGTCGAACCAATTTTACACAATTCACTTGCTCGTTTCATGGTTTTGCATATGTAGAGCTTGTTTCATGGTTTTTCATATGTGGATGATTCCAAAACCCTGTCGTACACATGATATATATCCGAAAGTATAATGCCTCAAGAGATAAAATTTGAACCCAAAGTACCTTGATTCGTCTGATAAATACCCTCCAAGGAGTTCCTTCTGAAACATCGTAGAAAAACAATTATAGAGAAAATTCCAAGGTGTCTCAGACGCAGTAGCAAAACCCCAAGACCTGGAGCTCTGAAACCAAATGTTAAGAACCAAATATCAAAATAGCATAAAAAACCTCAGACTAAGTACTCAATGCCTTAACAAAGGGAGAATTTTAGATAATAAGCCTCTTTGAGGGCAAAACCTCCTTATACACCACATAAATATACAAATACAAGATGACTCCAAATGAAAAGGTATTCTTGGTATATATAGAAGACTAAGAGGTACAATTACAACTAATGGACCCAAGCTGACATAAATAAAATAACAATACTGATGTAATATGCACCAATTAAGGGGTAATGTGCCACTATTTAGGGCTTAACACAAAATAATCATTATAAAATCTCTCTCTAACCCCCTTGCCTATATCCATCCATCGATCTATCGATCTCTCTGTCAATGGGTATCCTATGTGGCTAGGTAGGGTGCTCTATACGACATCATGTAGGCATGCAAAGGTATACAGGTTCCTCGCTCGCTGAGCACACCGTCGCCACAAGGGAATTCATAGGTGGATTTCGTCTCTTTTCCCTAACCCAACCACTCCATTAGATTTAACTAATACTGGGGAAATTCTATTTTCATGTGTCTATTGTTCTACCATTTTTTCCAATGCCAATGTCCCCTGCCTATTCTGTGTTTCTCTCGCTGAGTAAACCGTGTCCTCTCTAGGGATCTATCTATCGATGTATATATTGGTTTTGAATCGTAAAATCATCCCCATTCAAGCAATATGTGATGAAGGGTGTGTGGTGATGGTTTTCATTGTATGGTGGCCCCATTCAAGCATTGTGTAGTGGGCCTCCCAACAATGTGTCCCTGCCCACCATTGGTTCCAGCATCGGTGTCCCTGTCGGTTCATCATAATTCCGTAATTATCTAGCGCTAGGGTCTATCCAGGATTCGTGGTTTCATTTGTGGGTCTGTCCATCCCTGCCATTTGTCAATTTTTCCACCCGTTGGTCAATTATCCCCACTATGGTAGTAAGTGTTTTCATTAAATCATCAAATCATCTCTGTCACATGTAGGTGCATCGCCTATGAATTATAGGTTCCAATGCCAACGTCCCTACCCTGTCGGTTATTTCTTTCTTGGTTCCAGCGCTAGCGTGCCTAGCCTGCCATTTTTTTGTTGCAGTGTCAGTGTCCATCCTTGTCAGTTCATTATCATATAAAATCAAGAAGTCTTGGTATTTGTATGGGTAAGGTCAACAAATAAGTAACAAGCAGTGAGGTACACCCATTCAAGCAGTGTGTTGGTTTGTTCGTTCAAGCAGTGTGATAGGATGGCGGGTCAGTGTGTCCCCAAAATTGTTTATTTCTTTCTTTCCTCGCTCGATGGACATGTATACCCTTGCATAAGGGTTGGTCCCATCGGGCATAGACAGGGTCTCTTGTGACAAAGCAACTTATTGAATCCCTTCAAAATAATAGTTGGTTAGTGCTGGACAAATGTGGTTTGAATTGGTAGAGCTAGCGAGGAAAGGGGATAGTTCTTAAGGAATGAAAATAGGAAATTTTTATTAGATAAAAGTATGGGGGGAATTAATGGTCAACCTAAGGTGTGTTTCTTTCCTGCTCCTTTTTATAAATGTGACAAACTACAATGGTTTTTTTGACTAGAGTTATAGAGTGAATTCTCTAAGTAGCTATGATTCTGATAAATGTTTATAACTTCCCAACCACTATTGGGAGGAACACTGCCCAACCACTATTGAGAGGAAAAATTAGGTTATTCCTTAGTGGGTGACTAAACTGCACTTCAGGACCTGGGGGATGAACGGCATGAAGATAAGAAAACAAATCCATGTCTTTATGCCGAAGGTCTTGAACTGGGTGGGGATATACATGGATCATCTCAGGGACAAAAAGGTTTCTACAACATGCGAAAATGGCCATAGAATTTGGATTTCAATCCATTGGTGGTTCCCAACCCATGATTAGGTTTCAAGTGGTGTGTAAGTGCATGAAAATGGTCATAGAATCCGTTTTTCACTAACCCGCCCAAGCCTCCAACTGCCCCACCTTATTAGACCCTTTGGAGAATGAAACTCTAACTGATCTCGGAAGGAAACAAACTTGGCTTCCTAACTGTAGATGTCAGGTGAGGCATACTATAGACAGACCTTGTGGATGGATGGTATGGCTGGATAGGATTGTTGGGATTTCTAGGAAAAATTGGGGGATGGCCAGAATTATGGATTGCTTGAAATTGATGGACACACTTTGAAATTTATGGACATACAATAATACTATCATACCAATAATAAAAATAATAAGAACCATGGGGTTGATGATGTCACAGGAAGAGGAGTTCATTTTCCCATGGCAATAGGAGCCAAGAGAATGTGAGTTTGTGCAGAGGGAATGTAAAAGTGGTGGGAGCGAAGATAATTTTACTGTGCAGATAGAATTGACAAGAGAATTCAAGAGTGGTGTGAGACCGCTGGAAAATAAGATGAGAAAAAAAAATCTATGCGGACACTGGAAAATACGATGGATTGTCTTGTAAAATACGATGGATTGTCTTGTAAAAAATCTATGCGGATGCTAGAAAATATGATGGATTGTCTTGTAAAAAATCTACGTGGACGATAGAAAATATGATGGAATTTTTCTTGTAAGATTGCAGTCGAAGAAACAATTGATCTCCTTCTGCGAATTGACGTTCAAAGTGACCTTGATATTCTTGTTGCTTCATGTGATTCTAGGCCATGACCAAATTCTCTTTGAGGGTACGAAGAATATCTTCTCAAACTGTAAGTATTTGGTCAACTACCTAGACCTTTGAGACACCTGGAAAGTATGAGATAACTGAAGGTGGATTTTGTCCATATACTGCTTCAAAAGGAGTCATGCAGGTAGTTGTATGGTAAGAAGTGTTGTACCACCATTCAACTAGTGGTAACCATTGAGCCCATCGATTTTTCCTTTTCGATGCAAAATACCTCAAATATGTTTCCAAACAATTGTTGACAACCTCAATTTGACCATCAGTCTAGGGATGATAAGTTGTGCTAATATGAAATTGGGTACCTTGTAGCTTGAATAGTTATTGCCAAAAATTGTTGGTGAAAGTTGGGTCGCGATCAGAAACAATAGAATGAGGCATTCCATGAAGCTTGAAGACCTGATCCATGAAAAATTGAGCCACAGTGGAGGCTGTAAATGGGTTTTGAAGAGAACATAAATGAGCATACTTGGAAAGATGATCAACTACCACCATGATGACTGATTTATTGTCCGATTTAAGTAATCCTACAATAAAATCCATAGAGATATCCCCCCAAATAGCAGGTGGAATCGAAAGCGGTTGTAGTGTGCCAGGAAATTTGATTGTTTCTCCCTGGTTGTGTTGAAAAACATCACATTCATCCACAAAATTGTGAACAACCTATTTCATACCATGCTAGAAAAAAGAACGTTTGACCCGGTCATAGGTTTTGGTAAACCAAGAGTGCCCAGCGGTGGGTGTAGCATGAAGCTCAGAAAGTACCGTGGATTTAAGTTTTGATTGTTTACTTAAATACAAATGGGATTTGTATTGAAGCTCATCATTGAGACAAGAGTACCCTTGGTAGACTGGAGAATTGGCCTGCAATTCTTGTATTAGATGTGAACTTTTGGGATCGTGTAGCCATTCCTAGTGAATAGCTTGGAGCCAATCTGGTACAATGAAGGAGAGAGAAAAAAGAGACCCTTCATATTCATATTTTATGGAAAGTGCATCAACAACCACATTGTCTTTTCCTTTCTTGTAAATGATCTCATAATCATATCCAAAGAGCTTAGTCACCCATTTTTGTTGCTCTGGGTAGGAAAGGCGTTGTTCAAGAAAATGCTTGAGGCTTTGATGATCTATCTTAATTTGGAAGTGTTTCCCCAACAAATAAGGGCACCAAAGATCCACGACATGTAGAATAGCCAATATTTCCTTTTCATAGGTTGATTTTCCCAAATGTCGCTCTGACAATTGTTTGTTGGTAAAGGTCAAAGGTCGACCCTCTTGCATAACCCTTATTTGTCAATTTCCCTTCCAGAATGGATCAAGTTATGTTCCATTAGTGGAAACCTGATTCCTTGGGGTGGGTTTCCGTTTGTCAAGAAGGTATTATGTAATTGGATATTTCTCTACTTCCAATTGATAGGTAGGATACTTGTGGCAACACATTTACTTCTTTTAGTTTGATACTCATCACAAGTTTGTGTGGACTAATTTTTTGAGAGAAGGCCATGTTGTAATTTAGTTGAAATGAGTAGTATGCATGTCCATTAAGTATTTCTTTGAATTGGCATCTACAAGCTTCGTTCCATTGATCAAGGTGAGTTATATCTATAACACTTATTTAAGTATTCAAGACTAGATCAAAATAAAATAGGGGTTTTAAAATAAATTCTAATTGAGATAAATGTAAATATTTATAACCACAAGATATCCATCACTTACATTGTTGTCCAATTATGAAGGGTAAAAATGCTTGAACTATATTAGGTCTAGTTGTTAGAATGTCTACTCTAATTACATTATAGCTACTATAGACAATGGTTTTGTATTTGTTTCATTATACAACTCTTTGATGAGTATTTATAAGAATGAAAAATTACCACAATGATCTATTATAGTAGTTTTCTTTTTATACAAATTTATAATATTATTAATTCCTTGAGAGCCAAGAGTGTTGTATATGGATTTTGATCTGGTAATAAGTTCATTCCAATATTGACGCCGACTAGGCCCCTGCCTTGGCCACAATCTCTGCGCTGACCTCCCAGTCTTAACAGATCCTTCTAACTTCACCTTCGAGCCAAAGTGGCTCTTTCGATTCCTCACTAGAATCTCTGTTAAAAACTCAATTCACAGGTCCTTCCTTTTCCCCTGTCATGGCTTCTGTGCATACTTGATCCCTTCCTGACAGAAATTTCAGGTTTTGGGGTTTCATGATTCCCGTTGTCGAGAACCTCAGTCTTCTCGATCCCACGATCTCCGATATGTTGATTTGCTGAAACAAGTTTTAACTTCAATTAGCCCCCTGGGCTATGCCTTGGGTCCACATGACCTCCCCTTATATGACCACAGTCCCTTTTGGGTTTTCGCGACTCAAGTGACTGACCTATTGGTCTCTCGACTCCCAAATTGATGATTCCCGAAGTGCCGTAATGACCTTGCCTTTCGGGATTTTCCCTGAACTCCTAGACTTTTTCCATGCATCCCTTCAAGATGGAGGTCCTCGTCACTTTGCGATTTCAGGAAATCAAATGCCTATGGGTTCTTTCCCTCGGAACTCCCGAAGTCCCGATTCTCGACCTCCTATATGATGAAATGAAGTCAGCTGGCCCTACACTAGAGCCTTCCACCTTGTCGGGGTTTTAGACTTCGCAGTTTTGAAATGTGCATGCTTCCTGTCTTCAGGATTCGCGAAACGCCGAATCTGAAAATACCAAATTCTTGGATTTCTTCCATGCGTCCTCCTATGATGGACGGTCCTCGACCATTTTGCGATTTCGAGAAATCAAATGCCAATGTCCTCCTGTCCTCTTGAACCTCGAAGTATTGACATGCAAAATGCTGACAGGATCTTTATCATCGCCATGTGTCTCAACTGATGGACGGTCCTGATTCAGTCTCGGGATTTCATGACTTGCGATTCCCCGATGTCGCAGTTTCTCTGTCAAATCAAAACCCCAGTAGCCGAAATACTGACAGGCTTTGGATCTCCGCTACGTGTCTCAACTGATGGATGGTCCTGATCAAAATCAGGGTTTTCACTATGAAGTGACCCGATCTCCTGTCCTCGAGAATTCTGGTATCCCAAATTCCGAAGTCCCGATATCCTGACGCCTTTCGAGACCTTTGCTCTGCTTGCAAGAGTTTAACCATCGTGCAACTCCTGTTAGATCCCATGACTGACGGGTATCTAAGTGAGGATCCAACGACTCATGATATCCTAAGCTTGAACCCTGGAAACAGTCGTAACCTCCTTGCTCCTCTGTCAGATTGGACTGTTGGTGGGATTTCACAAATTCTCTACGACGAATTTTTACCGTCCGTCTGTTCCCTTCGACGACTTCGCAGGTTCGAATCCTTCTGAGATTTTCCACGAATTTGAGTCTCTTCAAGAAACTCCTACATGCAATCCTTGTGGACAAACCTTCAACCACTTTAGTGTTGAACACCTTCGACTCCGCGCACTCCCTGCAGCAGCAGTCTTTCAATATTTTCTCAGGTTTCAAACCCTAGGTTCAAGCTTGGTCTGTGCACACCTTGCACGGCTTCTGTGCCAAATATGCCCTTTAGAGGAAATGAGAACAAAGTCTAACCTATCTGAGATTTCATAGACAACACCTCTGAACCCTTTTGTCAATGCACCCCTTGTGGATAATTCGTCTGCACTCCTTGTAGGAACTCTCGCTCAGACAGAGAAATAATTGAAAATCATTTCCTAGCTCTTTCTCTCTCAGACTTCAAACATAATCTTGAAATCATTCATACACAACATAGAAAGAAAATGTATAACAGAAAGAGTAAAACCATGAACATACCATTCAACATACACATACAAGAACCAAATACAACACCATGAATCTGAATTAAGACTTCTTCTATTAACTCAAATCTCTGGACATGGGTGTTTTTCAAACATAGTTTCTCTATTCCAACTCTGTATGTTCTTTTCTGGGTAATGTTATTCACTATCATGCTCTCAATTGGCATCCCCTTACAATACACAATGAGGGTGTCTATATCCCGTATCCCTCTCTCATTCTAAAACTGTCTAATCTACGCATTAATTTCTATCTACTTGCATTAACTATCATAAATTCCTTCTACCTACTATGGACAAGAGGGGATTGCTCAAGGTCCTTTACAATATTACAACTGCACTCCTTCTTAATTATCTTATTTAAGATTGGCGCATAAACTTCAAAAGTTTTTAAACAATTTATCATGTGTCGAAAATGTGTTGGCGCTTGCCCCACGCTCGCTTGACGTTGGCGATGCTCCTGTGTGATACTCCCTCACTTGAAAATTTCCATGGGCTCCTATCCATGAGCTCTCTCACAGTCTTTCCATGCTTCTAAATCTATGCTTCATTCTCCTAGTTGATATCTTCAACTGGATGACCCTTCCACTTGTCCAAGTATTCAAAGTATTCTTTTCTTTTGGTCTTCTTGCTAATTCTTTTGTCTAGTATGCTTTCCATTTGTGGCTTCTCTGCAACAAGCATTTGCTTTGTCCACTGGACCTCTGGTTTTTCATCACTTGTTCCTATTTCCTTAGTTTTCTATGGGTACAAATATGAGACATTGAATATCGGAGAAATTCCGATCCCATCGGGTAATTCAATCTCATAAGCATTTTCCCCAAATTTTTTCAAGACCTTACATGGTCTGATCTTCTTCATCTTCAGTTTGTTATATGTCCCCATCGGGAACCTTCCCTTTCTTAGATGTGCCAAAATCAAATCACCAACATCAAATTGAAGTTGTCTCCTGTTTTGATCTTCTTTGCGCTTATACTCTTGGCTCGAGTTCTGTAAACGCTCCTTCACCTGGCTGTGAAGTTCTTTCATCACTTCTGCGAAATCTTCTGCACTAGCACTCCTAGTTGAAATCTGTTCTGAATCCCTTAGTTCAAAAATTCCTCTTGGTTGCATGCCATAAACAATCTGGAATGGAATCTACCCTGTTCTTCTATTGATTGAATCATTATAAGCAAATTCTACCCGTGGTAGTATTTTGTCCCACTCGTTGTGGTGTTATGTCACCAAGCTCCTCATCAAGTCTCCTAAACTCCTGTTCATGACTTCTGTTTGTCCATCCATCTGAGGATGATAAGCTGAACTAAATGATAAATTTGTTCCCATATTTTTCCATAAGGTTCTCCATAAGTGTCCCATGAACTTAGTGTCTCGATCCGAAACTATGCTCCTTGGTAAGACTTTAAGTCGAATGACTTATTTGAAAAACAGATTCACAATGTGAGTTGCGTCGCTGGTTTTCTGACTGTTAGGACCACATATTGTACCCTTTTTGCCCATACTTTTTGCCATTATTATACCCTTCATCACTAGTGTTTAGACTCATAATATCACTACACCTGATCATTCCAAGGTATATAA
>JZKD02S0204971.1:275063-286998 GCA_000966675.3 Picea glauca
GGTTTCGGCTTTTCATAAAACAAGAGTTTTGTATCATTTCTAAATTCATGATACCTTTTTCTTAATTTTTCTTTTTAGTTTTTTCTTTCGAATAACGAACAGAAAAAGGGTTTACAAAAAATATAAGACTTTTGACGCTTTTTATTTGAAAATTATTTAAAATGTGTTGAAATTTAAATTTACGATTTTTTAAATTAAACTTTAAAGAATTTTCGGGATTCGGGGTTTCCGGCAAACAAATTTTTGATGCAAATCGAATCGTAAAACCCCAATCCCCGATTTCCCAAAACGTTGGAATCTTAATTTAAACACTAATTAATTTAATCTCTTCTAAGAAAGGTTAAGAGTTAAAATAATTATGTCACGATTTTGGGATTCGTGGTTCTGTGAGAGCACGTCTTCTGTCATCATGTTTCCTGGAATATCGATTTCCGAAACCCCGATCCATAAGTCACGTTAAATTAACTATTTATGTTTTGGCCTTAATCGTGATTATTTAGTTAATTAAGATAAGTTAAGTCCTGTTTTAAAAAAAGAATCCATAGCGATTTCGCGATTTCAGAGATAGGATTTTATTAATAACACACGTCTCTTGTCATCATGTTTCCAAAAATCCCGATTTCCGAAATCCCGAAAAATTCTAATCTCAATTAATTAATGTTCTAAAAGCATTTAAATCTTAATTAAAGCATCGCAATTTTGCGATTTCGCATTTTTGGAAATCGTTTTTTCATCGACTACATACCTCTCGACATCATGATTTCTGAAACCCCGAAAAATGAAGTTTTCATCTTATAATTATGATTAACATTAATTAACCTTTTCTTAAAAACAATATTAATGGTAATCATTCTTAGGTGTTCATTTATGTTTTGCTTACCAATTAAGTAGGTTTCTCATTTTATTCAAAACCCGAAGGTACCTAAATACGGACATTAAAAGCGTATCTCGGTAAAATATCTTCCGGATTAAGAGCTTTAAATTCGAGACAGCTGTGCAAATCTTGTCATTTTTTAAATATATTCAAAATAAACATTCGAATGTCTGTGTTTTCATTCTAAGCTGAGATCATTCATCCATTTTCTGTGACAGGTTTTCAATTAAACACAGAAGTCATGGCACCCAGAAAGGCACCGAAAAAGAGTGAAGACACATAGGAAGGATATATTATCTCCGATACCACTCAACATGCTATAGATTCTATTAAATCTTGCACTCAAATATCAGATTTTCTGGAATATGAGTTTGAGAATGCTCATCCTGACTCTGAAAATCATTTTCGGGACATAGCTGAGTCAAAGCTTCATAAGATCGTTGCGCGCCCGAGACTTGTGGCATACACTGATATGATCAGCTGGGCTCTGGATAAGGTTGATATCCCAACAAGGAGAATTATAAATGAGAAAGGATCTATCGTCGGCTCATTGAGACCAGAACACATTCAAGTAATGTATAAACTCTTGCCGAATCATAAACATAGTTTTAATGCTGAATTTTTAGCAGAGTTTCAGAGAAAAGAATGTGTTGAGACAGACCAGACATATCCCGATATGATTAGAGGATGGGCAAGGTCTGAAGCAAAGTTTAGAGCTGATGCTCATAGGATTTATGCTACAGCCTCTTTAAATGAATACATGGTTTATATAGCCATTAAGTTATGCAGACTTTTCGGGAGAAAAGATCCCTGTCATTTTCATGCGGACTGGGTGCCCTTTTTAGAGGAAGCTTCAGAAGGAAATGGTTTTAACTCGCATAATATTTTATCGGATAACCTAACAAAAGAAATTTTAAACTACAAAGCTGCCAAATCAAAGGGACAACCATCAACTTTTTATATGTCTGCATACATTATGGATGCAATCTGTTTTATGACTCCCTTTCCATTAATGAATTGGAGTTGAAGCACTTCCTGTCCAAAACCCATTAATAAATATCACTCGACCCTTTGGGAAGAAAATGCTAAAGATGCATTTTACGAGGTTTGTCATTTATTATTGTTCCCATGCACAAAATGTTTTTTGGATGCGAACCCCCTCGCATTTCTGATGCAATCATAGAAAGTCTTAAAGTAGTTGCTGACTAGTTTTTTGAGGAAATTTTTTCCTACATTAGGGTTTATGGCTGTTCCATTCCCCCTCATGCAATCCCTAAATTCCAACCGGACAGATTGGTGTGCAAGGAAGTAGCTTATCAGATAGTAAAGGGCGGTGTTGGATTGGAATTAAAAGCACTTCAGAAGAAATCATGGCCATCTTTCCCTGTTCATATTGGGAAATTTTCTTTATCAAATTTAGTCCATTTTAAGGTATATGTTGAGTCATTATAAGAAGTAAAATTAGTATATATTGAGCACAGAAAATATGACCCCTACCAAGTAATAAGTAGGCATTTCATACATTGTAATCTAAAGGCATATGAACATGAAGTATCTATTTATGATGATATATTTAAAGATGTTAAGTCTTACGAAGAAGTAATGAAAAGAGTCCAGGCCTTGCCACCTGACTCACGGACTGGATTCACATCTTTTCAAATCCATAGGCGAAGTTGCCTACCTAAGAGTTTATAGGGTGAAATTTTGACCCCATGGCCAGAACAGGAAGGACCCCCTCCAAGGTTTGAAACTAATACACAAGATAAAGCAAATAACAAAGGTAAGTTGAAGAATACTGAGATGCCTTCCCAAGACACAAAGGGTTCTCAAACAAAAGAATCGGGAACAGAGAAGAGAAAAGAGCTGGAAATAATTCCAAAAATCATGAAAAATGTTCCAGAAAAGATAGGAGCAACAACTTCAATAGAGCTAGGTAGTCCTATGACCTCTTTAACTCCATTGCAATCAACTTTTGGAACTCCCCATGAAGGAGTTTTATCTATCAGTGATCTAGAGCCGATTTCAAGAGATGAAATCCCCCAATCAGATTACTTTTTCAGTAAAAAGCGAAGAGCAGTCTTGAAACATGAAATTCATCCCTTCTCCTCTTGGATGATTTAGAATTTGCTATAGAAATAGCAGGTACAATGGGTGCTATAGCATCAGCAAATATGTATTCTATTGGAAATTTAACAACTATGCTCGAACAGAAGGATCAAACAATAATTCAGTTGCAAGACAAATTAAAAGAAAATGAGAGAAATATTAGTTGGGAAATACAAAAGGGTCTAGAAAAAGATATACTAAAGGATATGCAAGAAATCTAGAAAATGAGTAAAGACTTGGATGAGGCAAAACACATAATACAGGTCACACAGGAACAGGTTCGAAAGCTGGGAGAAGAAAACGAACATTTACAAGATAAAATTATTTCTATTACTAACCAGGTAGTAGAACTTGAAAATTTCAGGACACAAGCATTGGAGATATATTTGAGAATAGAGGAAGAACAACAGAAAGTGTTCTTGAATCTGGAAGTAGTCTAGAATTATTTTCAAGAAACAAATAAGTCTTTGGAGAATGTGTTCCAGAAGGAAAGGGAGGCGAAAGCAGCTAGAACAGCTTTTCAGAAGGCAGTGGCTTTCTCATCAAATGAAGAAGTTGGAAAGATTCAGAAATTATCTATTTTTGAACAGATTAAAGGGGACATAATATTAAAAGTGTGGGAAGCAAACCTGGCCGAATATAAATGAATAACAAGAGAAGTTAATGATGATTGCCAGGGAATTTTCGATCTCTTAGAGAGAGCTTCATTGAATATCGGAACAAATGATTGTTCTGGATTATTAGGTGAAATTAATATTGCCAAGCACCAGCTAAGGTTTAAAGAAGAGCTGGAGGAAATGAAAACAGAGATTTCAAAAATTAAATTGACCAATATTACAGAGATCAATAAATGGATGGTGACATCAAATCTAAAGTTGAAAACTATTAAATTCACAGAAAAGATGATAGAAAATCGTTTGCCCGAATTGCAGAAAAGATTTTTATTATTTGAAGCAAATGAGATACCAAATGCTCCCAGGAATTTTGTGAAGTTTTTGGGGAAATGTGTTCAGTGTATTGAAGCGGAGAAAGAAAGTTCATCAACGCAAGCTTAAAATCTTTTTTAAATGTTTTTATTATTAGAAATTAGAAAGCAATTGTAAATGGTTGACATTATTTTTATGCAACCATAATATTAGGAAGTTGGTTAGTCACCAATGAGAAAATTTTGATGAAAATGTATAAATGTAGTTTTTAAAGACTGAGAAATGGCTTCGGAATTTTTGGAGAGAGCCATTTGTAATAACAGTTTTCAAATACATCAGAATATAGATCACAAATGAGATTCTGAATCTTGCAAATTTGTAGCTATGTGTTCTTCCACCCTGTTTATTATACTTTGTTGAATTTTTCTTTCAATGTTTTTCTAACGAATAATCAATTTGAAGTTATCTACATCATTGATTTATATTTCAGATTGGTTTGGATGTCAAATTATTTACATTTTTTCCTCTGAAATTGCTATTAATAATTTTAAGACCTGTAAATCTTTTGTACCTTAATACTTAACTTTCGTTAGAAACCTCGTTTTCTTTCATCATTGTCTATTGAAATATGAGATTCTTTCTTGATTAAAGCCTCATATTTTTCTGTAGTGTTTATTTGTTATTTTACGATTCCCAAAATTGTTACAAATCTAGGAAATGACCTCGAATGTATTTACATTACTGTTTTGAATTTCAAAATTGTTTTTCTTGTTCTCATCTCTGGAAAATTTGAAGTAACATTTGTTTAAAATCCTTTTACAAATAAATAAAGTTTTATCCTCCATGATTGTTCCAAGTAGAAGACAACCCAACATTGAACCAGGCCTTCAAGATCAAACCAGTATTGCCTTGAATTTATTTAAGACCATTTTACAAACAAAAAATAACCGGGTTGAGTTACAACGTTCATGGGCTACTATTGAGAGAGACATTAGCATCCAAGAACAATAGGAAGCAAGACAGAGACAGTTGAGAAACTGATTCTGCTTTAATCTTCCTTTGAATTCTTATTCTCAAATTATTCCTTTAATAATTACGGATGCCTTGACGGTATACTTTATAGCCTTAAAGTATAAACTCAGGAACAACATCTTTTTGGCGCCGTTGCCGGGGAACAAAGAAACGAATCTTTTCCTTGGGAAGAACGACATTGACATTTTCTATTTTCGATAGTGAACAAGGATAGAAAACCTTCTAAGCCTTAATATTTTTCACTTGGCGACTCCACAATAACTAAACTGGCTATTAGCTGCAAGAACACCAGAAAAAACCCAGATAGCAAGCAGACCTCGCCAATCTCCGATCCAGAAAAGATTTTAAAATCACGAAAATCACTTAAACAAGTCTTTTTACCCACATATACTATATGTCAGCCTGACTTTACGCAATCAAACACTTCGAAAACTCTTGAAAGATCACTTTCACTTCCCCTCTCATTGGATACTTTCTCATTTCCTAAAGTTTCTTCCCCAAACTTCCAAGAATCTTCTCCTCACACTTTCCGAACTTCAGCCTCAAATCTAACCATGGCTACACAAGGAGGTGCTGGAGCTGGAGGTGGTGCCCCTGGAGGTGGTCAAGTACCGCTTCCTAGGTTTTTCACTAAAGTAGCTGCTAGATATTCTCCACTTGTTCTTCCCGTTCCTCTTCATGATCTCCCCGATAATTATATGAAAAGCCTTCCGAAATTTACAGGGGAAGGTGATCTGACTGCCCAAGAACATTTAAACTTTTTTTATCAATTTGTTGACATACTCGGAATAGAACATGAAGATGTTTATTCCATACTCCTCGTTCGAACTTTCGAGGGATAGGTGAGGACCTGGTACCGATCCTTAGTAGTCGGATCTTTAAGATCCTATGAAGAACTTGAAAGTGCATTTATTAGACAATGGGGAGAGAGGAAGGATCACCTCTACTACTTGACTGAATTTGGAGCCCTTAGAAAGAAAAACTCTGAATCAGTTCTAGAATTCACATAGAGGTTCAATAAGTTGTATAATAAAATTCCAGTTGAGGTTAAACCTTCACAACCTGCAGCAAAAGTGACTTTTGCTGGAGCTTTTGATCCCGACTTCACCTTATTATTGAGAGAAAGGAGATCAATAGATCTCGTGAAAATGCACAATGATGCACTTGATATTGAATCAAACATGATGGCATCTGGGAAACTAAAAGCAAAGACTGAAACTGGAAACAAAGAAAATAGGAAATTTAAAGAGCAAGGTGGATCTTCAAGATCAGGAAAATCCTCGGGAGATATGATAGAAGAGATGGCTAGGGTCATTCGAGAAATTTCAAGCAAGATGTCAAAAATGGGACTAGAGAAATCGAAAAGAGATAATTTCCCCAGAAAATATTTTTG
This sequence comes from Picea glauca, assembly GCA_000966675.3. Classification (NCBI taxonomy): domain Eukaryota; kingdom Viridiplantae; phylum Streptophyta; class Pinopsida; order Pinales; family Pinaceae; genus Picea; species Picea glauca. The sequence goes on from JZKD02S0204971.1 coordinate 281,395, forward strand.
AAGAAATCCTGATACTCAGGGAACACAAAAAATAATTAAAAATGAAGATCAAAAAATTCCAACACCCTTTAAAAGTGAAAACTACATTGGAGAGGAAGATTTAGGAGATTTTGAAGAAATTGATGAAGATATTAGTAACCTTGGCAACGATAATAAATCACCTTATTTATCGAGAAAGGATTACAAAGCATCTTTAAGTAAATAAAGTACATTGGAAGAACATGTTAGCAATAATATGACTGATGATTTCACATATCAAGATATTGCAGATGATATTATAGCTGAATTACAGGGAAAATATAATTTAAGACCAAGGAATAAAAGTCTCCCAAATGTTTCGACAAAAAAGAGTTTGCCAAGAAGAGAAACTGATGAGGCAACTCCAAAAGTTGTTGATAAACAGTCTACGAAAAGAAATACATACGATATGCAACCTATCTAGACAGAACCAGTAGGAACACTCCCTGTGAAGACACAAGCTCCTATAAATGAAAACAAGTTCACATCTCAACGAAAAACTGAAAAGAAAGGTATGGAAGCCCTGAACATCGAAAACGACAAGGCTCTAGGAAACTTCAATTTGGAAAACGAAATAAATAAAATCAAAATTTATATTCCACTTGTTGAGTTAGCTCAAAATCCCATATACAGAAAACAAATCGCCAAAATGATTAATTTTTTCGAAGATGAAAGCCAGGCCGACATCATCAACTTAGAGGATGACAAACCTAACATAGTCTTAGGTCCACACTTCGAAGGTGCAAGAGACACCATGGCTCCTTTTTATATTACATTAACCCTATTTGACCACCTTCTCCATAACTGTATGTTGGATTCTGGAGCTTCCCACAATGTTATGACAAAGGCAATTATGGAAAAACTTGGTTTTGAAATCACAAGGCCCTATGGTGACTTATATTCTTTCGATTCGAGGAAAGTAAAATTCATAGGTATGATTAAAGACCTAGTGGTAGGTTTGGGTCAAATACCTACTAAAAGTATTCTTATGGATGTAGTGGTCGCTGACATTCCCCCAAAGTATGGTATGCTATTATCTAGATCATGGGGTGCCAAGCTTGGAGGATCTCTCCAATTGGATATGACATATGCTACAATTCCAGTTTTCAGAGGCCAATACACTCGTCTTTACAGAGAGACTAGGTTGGTATTTACTGTATTTGACCCAAACAACCCCAACAATCATCCAGTTTATATTGCCGACCAAGATTTAGGAAATTGTATATTATCTATTGATGACGATTTTGAAGTAGATGTAGACGATAAATGTATTGAAGAAAAAATTGAAAAAAAAGAAATAGAGAAAAATGTATATAGCACTGGTGTATGGAAAATGTACTTTGATGGTGCTTCATATTTCCTTGGAGCCGGGGGAGGAGCACTTCTTGTGGCTCCCGATGATCAATTTGTTATTCCTTTTTCATATAGGCTTTAGTGGAATGTGGATTGTACAAACAATGTATGCGAGTATGAATCTTTAGTTGCTAGGATTAGAAGTTGCTAGAAGGATGAAAATTAATAAAATCGAAGTCTTTGGTGACGCCGAGTTAATTATAAAATAGGTGAATCCGTAGTATCAGGCTAAGCATCCTAGATTACGGTCCTATAGGAATTGTGTCTAGAATTTAATCGAGAACTTCTTCTCATATGTGAATTTTCATTTCGTCCCAACATCTGAGAATCAACAGGCCGATGCTTTAGCCAAAGCTGCATCAACTTTCACACCCCCGATTGCTTTTAAATTAAAATATCATATACAAATGAGACATCGCCCTTCGATACCAAATAACATACAACATTGGCAGTTTTTGAAGACGACGAGCAGCTTCGAAAGTTTCTAGAATCATTAGATGAATTTGCAGAAACACATACCGATCAAGAAAATCAAAATGATCGTATTTGGATCATGCAAGAGGGGGAGGATTCTAAAGAATTTCACGATAAAATTGCAAATCACCGAATGCTTGTTCTAAAGAACAATCAAATTCCCAAGGGTCTAATCCCTTTGGAAAGACTTTTTAATCAATATGATATCCCTTCAAAAACCACCCTACAACCCCAACCAGAGGAGGTTGAAGATTGTAATATAGGAACTGAAGAAAACCTCCGAATGGTTAAACTATCCAAATATTTATCAACAGAAAACAAAAATAAATACACTGAGTTGTTAAGAAACTACAAAGATGTTTTCACATGGTCGTATGAAGAACTGAAAACATATGACACTTCTGTGATCGAACATAAGATACCTCTCAAACTAGGTGTCAAACCTTTTAAACAAAAACTCTGACAATTTAACCCCATTTTATTACCTGTTATCAAACGAGAAGTCAAAAAACTTCTTGACGCTAAGATAATTGTACCCCTAAGATATTCTGATTGGGTAGCTAATCTGGTCCCGGTTATAAAGAAAAATGGGGAAATTAGACTGTGTGTTGATTTCAGGAATCTTAATAAATCTTCTCTCAAAGATAATTATCCTCTACCTAAAATGGACCATGTTCTTGAAAAAGTAGTAGGAGCTAATAGAATGTCAATGATTGACGGATTTTTGGGTTATAATCAAATTGTCGTCAGTGATCTTGATAAAGAAAAAACCTCATTTACTACTCCTTGGGGCACGTTTAAGTATGATAAAATGTCGTTTGGACTAATGAATGCAGGTGCTACTTTTCAATGCGCGATGGATATTGCTTTCATTGGCGAACGAGACAAGTTTGTAGTCATCTATTTGGATGATCTTACTATTTTTTCTAAATCGGATGAAGACCATATGATTCATCTCAAACAAACATTTGAAAAATGCTGCAAGTTTGGTCTATCCTTAAATCCTAAGAAGTCTCATTTCGCTATGCAAGAAGGCAAGCTATTGGGTCACATCGTATCTCGAAATGGAATTAGGATTGACCCTAAAAGAGTAGAAGCTATATATACAATAGATATTCCTAGGAATGTGAAAGAAATTCAATCATTTTTAGGAAAAATAAATTTCTTGAGAAGATTTATTCCTAACTTCGCTGAAATTGTGAAATTGATTACAGATATGCTCAGAAAAAACAGTGAAGTAAAATGGACAGCAGAAGCTAAAGCATCCTTTGCCCATATTAAGAAGGTTATAAGTGAGGCACCAGTACTAGAGAGCCCCAATTATCTCAAAGATTTTCTTATTTTTTCATTTGCCTCTGAACACACGCTTGCTGCTGTACTCCTTCAAAAGAACGAAGAAGGTTTTGAGCAACCGATAGCCTTCTTTAGCAAAAGTCTTCGAGATGCTGAACTCAAATATAATATAATGGAAAAGCAAGCATATTCTATGGTAAAAGCATTGAAAGATTTTAGAACTTATGTTTTACATTCTAAAGTGATTGCATATGTACCCACTAGTTCTGTAAAAGATATTATGGTTCAAGCAAACAGTGATGGTAAAAGAGGAAGATGGCTTGCCAAAATTCAAGAGTTCGACTTGGAGGTTAAACTGACCAAATTGGTAAAGGGACAAGGTTTAGCTAAACTTTTAGTTGAATCCAATTTCAGAGCTTTTGGGATAAATAGTTCTCAGGAGGAAGAAGAATGGGTAGACGTGAATGAACTCGAGGACCAAATAGTTGAAAATAGGATCGAGGAGAAATTTGCATCGTCAAATTGGTACAAGGACATAGTAACATACTTATTGACATTGAAATGTCCAACTGACTTGTCTCCATCCAAAGATAGAACACTAAAGCTACATGCAGTCAAATACTGTATTTCTGAAAAACGATTATATTGGAAAGACCCGCTCGGCTTCCTCTTGGTCTGTCTGGTCGAGTCAGAAACAGAAGAAGTTATAGGTCAATTTTATGAAGGAGCCTGTGGAGGACATCATGCTTGGAGGGCTACGGCATATAAAATCCTAAGGGATGGTTATTACTGGCCCAAACTTTTCTCGGATGTCAATGCTAAGGTACGAGCTTGCAGCCCTTGCCAATTTTTTGTAGGAAAACATAAACTACCAGCGATGCCATTGGTCCCAGTCAAGACAGAAGCTCCTTTTCAGCAATGGGGACTAGACTTCATAGGTGAAATTAATCCTCATTCAAGTGCTCAAGATGGATCCTGACCACTATAGACTATTTCACCAAATGGGTGGAATCTATCCCAACAAGGAAGGCTATTGATTCAGTAGTTATAGACTTCTTAGAAGAAAATATCTTGTCTAGGTTCGGTTGTCCTAGAAAGATAGTCACAGACAATGCACAGGCTTTTAAGTCTATGGAAATTGTCATCTTTTGCCAAAAATATAATATTGTGCTGGGTCATTCCACAACATACTATCCTCAGGGAAATGGTCTGGCAGAATTTTCAAACAAGAGCTTAATCAGTATAATCAAGAAAATGTTAAACGAAAATAAAAAGTCTTGGCATTTTCATTTAAAATATGCTCTGTGGGCAAATCGGATAGGCACAAAAAAGTCTATCGGTACTTCTCCCTTTCAAATGGTATATGGAATAGATGTAGTGTAGCCCATAAACCTAGCACTTCCTGTGATGAAACTATGGCAAGACGAGAAGGAAGAACCAAATTCTCTCACAAGAAGGATAAATCAGCTGATTGAAGTTCAGTAGCACAGGGCTATAGTGGATGAAAAGTTGCAGAAGTAACAGGATGACATGAAGGTATTATTTGATCGTAAAGCCAAGGATAGGAATTTTCTCCCCGGGGATCTAGTTTTGAGATGGGATGCTCGAAAAGAGGATTCAGGAAAAAATGGTAAATTCGATCATATTTGGTACGGACCATTTAAGGTAGCATCTCCTAAAGGAAAAAATTCATTTCTGCTTGAAAATTTGGATGGTAAAATTTTGAATGCCCCTGTCAATGGGCGTTTTTTAAAGCATTATATGGAATAATTAATTTACAAAAACTCTCATTGTATATACCATTTTGATTTTCTTTTTTAGAAAATTTATTCTCATTTTGTAAATAAATAAAAATAAAATAAAAATTAGTCAAGTTTTTATCCAAAAAAATGTTGAAATAATGTAACTGCGAAGATCATTCTTATTATTATTTTGTTGGATTAAATCCCCATTGTGGATTAACCATGTCATTATTATTATTGGATTAAATCCCCATTGTGGATTAATCATGTCATTATTATTATTATTGTTATTGGATTAATCCCCATTGAGGATTAATCATGTCGGTAATTGTATAAGGACCAAATCCCCTTTTGCGGATTGGTCATCGAACAATTACAAAGGGCAGAATAAGAAGTCGGCCCCAGCAATTATAATGGAAGACCCAGAATTAATTAAAGGTGGGTTTACCCACCCAGAGTGAGAGGTCGTCCCTGCCAGATGGTGACCTTTCACACATGCCAGGTTGGTATAAATAAGAGGCTAGCACCTCACTTCTAAAACACACACTCACTTGCTCATTATCTTATGAGGCAAGCTGCAATTAGAAGTTGGAGAGAGGAGAAGAAGATTGGCGCATCTCTTGGGGAGGACTTTCTGTATTGGTTTGAGTTATCTCTTGAACATTGTACAAGCTATTTATGATAAGGAAGTTTTTGCTGGGTTTTCTTCCCCTAGAGGGTTTCC
>JZKD02S0204971.1:297081-309478 GCA_000966675.3 Picea glauca
TCCCAGGATAAATGTTGTGTCTCTTGTGAATGTGTATTTCTCAGTGATCTTGTTCTTATTATGATCTTATCTTATGAAATGCAAAGAACTATAATAATGGCATAAAACATTAACAAATAATAATAATAATAATAATATATATATATATATATATAATTTTTGCGTTGCTTATCCTGTAATATGATAGGTAAATAAAAATATTTGTTCTTAATACTTCAACCTAGAGGGTTTCACTTAGAACAAGTTTAAAAGCTTTTCGAAGTAAAATTTTTAAGAAAAGAGTCCAAAGAGTTATTTTTGAAATCACAACCTATGTTTTCTGGCTTACAGATTGTTGGACATCTCCTTTTATACCATTAGTACTATCTTTCACATTTTTGGGCTTTCTCATCGAAGTAGGAGAGATTATGTATTAACTTTTGAAATCAACAAATGATTAAATTCAGTAAGAGCAGTTTTCATAGTTCTTATTCTCTGACTAAAAGTGGTTATGTTTAGGTTGATTCTGACTCTCTTAGATTTATTAACAGTTTGTCTGAGGATTTAAGCTTTCTCAAAAGAAAACCCCTGAAAATAATATTTCCCTTTTTCTCTACAGACTGAGGGGTTTTGAAAGTTGAGAAAAGATTGGTCTAGAATAATCAAAACAAGTTGACAAACCTCTACTGTAAATTTTTACACAGATAACCACCCTTGATATTTTAAGTATCACTGATTTCCCCCGCTTCGTATGCATAAAGCTAACTATAAGACAAATGGTGAAAGGAAATTCATATTTGATTGCCCCCATCTAGTCCCAAAGATGATGAAAGGAAATTCATTTAAATGATTTCCCTCGTCTAAATATAAAAGAAAAAGATAACTTCACCGTGGTACTGAACAAGCCTGCTAGCAGTGAAGCAATATCTGAGTATAAATATATAATTAGCACTCGAAGCGGTGAAAGGAAATTCAGTAAAAAGGGACAGATAACTTCACTGGGGTACTAAACAGGCCCGCTGACAGTGAAGCAATATCTGAGGTGTCTGTAAGGTTGTCATAATTATCTATCACTCTATTCTAGTTATCATTTTTTCGAAACTGGATATTCATCTTAAGTTAAGATAAAGCTCCCCAATTAAAAATTATAATTTTATTTCGATTGATGCAAGCCGAAATTTACAAATCTGTTGAGTTTCCTAAGATTGTTCTAATCATCTTAATACTAACTTAAATTCAGAATGAGAAGAAGAATATTATGAAGAAGACTACAACTGATTTTAAAGAAAATAAGAAGTTTTGAAAAGATTTTCAAAGGTTGAAATGAAATCTCTTTTTCCTCTCCTATAGCAGTTTAGCAGTGATAAACCCTTGACACCATTTACCCAATGAAGGCACTGAATCTACATGTTCTCCTCATCCCACAGGGATATGAGGTCCCCAGTTGGAGCCTATGTTGAAACATATCTTAAATTTTTATCCTTGAGGCCAAGATTTTTTCTTTTTCAGGTTTCGGCTTTTCATAAAACAAGAGTTTCGTATCATTTCTAAATTCACGATACCTTTTTCTTAATTTTTTTTTTAGTTTTTTCTTTCGAATAACGAACGAAAAAAGGGTTTACAAAAAATGTAAGACTTCCGAAGCTTTTTATTTGAAAATTATTTAAAACGTGTTGAAATTTAAATTTACGATTTTTTAAATTAAACTTTAAAGAATTTTCGGGATTCGGGGTTTCCGGCAAACAAATTTTTGATGCAAATCGAATCATAAAACCTCGATCCCAGATTTCCCGAAACATTGGAATATTAATTTAAACATGAATTAATTTAATCTCTTCTAAGAAAGGTTAAGGGTTAAAATAATTATGTCACGATTTCGGGATTCGCGGTTCTGTGAGAGCACGTCTCCTGTCATCATGTTTCCCGAAATCCTAATTTCCGAAACCCCGATCCATAAGTCACATTAAATTAAACTATTTATGTTTTTTCCTTAATCGTGATTATTTACTTAATTAAGATAAGTTAAGTCCTGTGTAAAAAAAAAAAAGCCATCGCGATTTCGCAATTTCGGAGATCGGATTTTATTAATAACACACGTCTCTTGTCATCATGTTTCCCAAAATCCTGATTTCTGAAATCCCGAAAAATTCTAATCTCAATTAATTAACATGCTAAAAGCATTTAAATCTTAATTAAAGCATCGCAATTTCGTGATTTCGCATTTTTGGAAATCATTTTTTCATCGACTACATACCTCTCGACATCAGGATTTCCGAAACCCCGAAAAACGAAGTTTTCAGCTTTAAATTATGATTAACATTAATTAACCTTTTCTTAAAAACAAGATTAATGGTAATCATTCTTAGGTGTTCATTTATGTTTCTGTTACCAATTAAGTAGGTTTCTCGTTTTCTTCAAAACCCGAAGGTACCTAAATACGGACATTAAAAGCGTATCTCGGTAAAATATCTTCCACATTAAGAGCTTTAAATTTGAGACAGCTGTGCAAATCTTGTCATTTTTTAAATATATTCAAAATAAACATTCGAATGTCTATGTTATCATTCTAAGCTGAGCTCATTCATCCATTTTCTGTGACAGGTTTTCAATTAAACACAGAAGTCATGGCACCGAGAAAGTCACTGAAAAAGAATGAAGACGCACAAGAAGGAGATATTATCTCCGATGCCACTCCACATGCTATAGATTCTATTAAATCTTGGACTCAAATATAAGATTTGCTGGAATATGAGTTTGAGAATGCTCATTCTGACTCCGAAAATCATTTCCGAGACATAGCTGAGTCAGAGCTTCATAAGATCGTTGTGCGCCCGAGACTTGTGGCATACACTGATATGATCAGCTGGGCTTTGGATAAGGTTGATATCCCAACAAGGATCATTCTAAACGAGCAAGGAGATATCGTCGGCTCATTCAGACCAGAACACATTCAAGTAATGTATAAACTCTCGTCGACTCATAAACATAGTTTTAATGCTGAATTTTTAGCAGAGTTTCAGAGAAAATAATGTATTGAGGCAGACCAGACATATCCCGATATGATTAGAGGATGGGCAAGGTCTGAAGCAAAGTTTAGAGCTGATGCTCATGGGATTTATGCTACAGCCTCTTTAAATGAATACATGGTTTATATAGCCATTATGTTATGCAGACGTTTCGGGAGAAAAGATCCTCTCATTTTCATGCAGACTGGGTGCCCTTTTTAGAGGAAGCTTCATAAGGAAATGGTTTTAACTGGCATAAAATTTTATCAAATAACCTAACACAAGAAATTTTAAACTACAAAGCTGCCAAATCAAAGGGACAACCAACAACTTTTTATATGTCTGCATACATTATGGATGCAATCTGTTTTATGACTCCCTTTCCATTAATGAATTGGAGTTGGAGAACTTCCTGTCCAGAATCCATTCATAAATATCACTCGGCCCTTTGGGAAGAAAATGCTAAAGATGCATTTTACAAGGTTTGTCATTTTATTATTATTCCCATGCACAAAATGTTTTTTGGATGTGAACCCCCTCACATTTCTGATGCAATCATAGAAAGTCTTAAAGCAGTTGCTGACTGGTTTATTGAGGAAAATTTTTCCTACATTAGGGTTTATGGTTGTTCCATTCCCCCTCATGCACTCCCTAAATTCCTATTGGACAGATTGGTGTGCAGGGAAGTAGCTTATCAGATAGTAAAGGGCGATGTTGGATTGGAATTAAAAGCACTTCAGAAGAAATCATGGCCATCTTTTCCTGTTCATATTGGGAAATTTTCTTTATCAAATTTAGGCCATTCTAAGGTAGAGGATGAGTCATTAGAAGAAGTAAAATTAGTAGATATTGAGCACAAAAAATATGACCCCTACCAAGTAATAAGTAGGCATTTCATACATTGTAATCTAAAGGCATATGAACATGAAGTATCTATTTATAATGATATATTTAAAGATGTTAAGTATTATGAAGAAGTACTGAACAGAGTCCAGGCCTTGCCACCTAACTCACAGACTAGATTCACATCTTTTCAAAGCCATAGGCGAAGTTGCCTACCTAAGAGTTTACAGGGTTAAATTTTGACCCCACCGCTAGAACAGGAAGGACCCCCTCCAGGGTTTGAAACTAATACAAAGGATATAGAAAATAACAAAGGTAAGTTGAAGAATACTGATATGCCTTCCCAAGACACAGAGGGTTCTCAAACAAAAGAATTGGGAACGGAGAAGAGAAAAGAGTTGGAAATAATTCCAGAAATCATGAAAAATGTTCCAGAAAAGATAGGAAGAACAGCTTCAAGAAAGCTCGGTAGTCCTATCACCTCTTTAAATCCACTGCAATCAACTTTTGGAACTCCCCATGAAGTATTTTTATATGTCAGTCGTCTAGAGGCAATTTCGAGAGATGAAATCCCCCCATCAGATTACTTTTTCAGTAAAAAGTGAAGAGCAGTATTGAAATAGGAAATTCATCCAAGAGGAGAAGGGATGATTAAAAAGCATAGGGTTATTATAGATGGAAAGAAACTCAAGGATGGATAAGTTGCTACAGAAATAGCAGGTACAATGGATGCTATAGCATCAACAAATATGTATTCTATTGGCAATTTAACAACTATGCTTGAATAGAAGGATCAAACAATAATTCAGTTGCAAGACAAATTAAAAGAAAATGAGAGAAATATTAGTTGGGGAACACAAAAGGGTCTAGAACAAGCTATACTAAAGGATATGCAAGAAATCCAGAAAATGAATAAAGACTTGGATGAGGCAAAACACATAATACAGGTCACACAGGAACAGGTTCGAATGCTAGGAGAAGAAAACAAACATTTACAAGATAAAATTATTTCTATTACTAATCAGGTAGTAGAACTTGAAAATTTCAGGACACAAGCATTGGAGATATATTTGAGAATAGAGGAAGAACAACAGAAAGTGTTCTTGAATCTGGAAGTAGTCCAGAATTATTTTCAAGAAACATATAAGTCTTTGGAGAATGTGTTCCAGAAGGAAAGGGAGGCGAAAGCAGCTAGAACAACTTTTCAGAAGGCAGTGGCTTTCTCATCAAAAGAAGAAGTTGGAAAGATTCAGAAATTATTTATTTATGAATATATTAAAGGGGACATAATATTAAAAGTGTGCGAAGAAAACCTGGCCAAATATAAACGAATAACAAGAGAAGTTAATGATGATTGCCAGGGAATTTTCGATCTCTTAGAGAGAGCTTCATTGAATATCGGAATAGATGACTGTTCTGGATTATTAGGTGAAATTAATATTTCCAAGCACTAGCCAAGGTTTAAAGAAGAGCTGGAGGAAATTAAAATAGAGATTTCAAAAATTAAATTGATCAATATTACAAAGATCAATAAATGGATGGTGACGTCAAATCTAAAGTTGAAAACTATTAAATTCATGGAAAAGATGATAGAAAATTGTTTGCCCGAATTGCAGAAAGGATTTTTCTTATTTGAAGCAAATGAGATACCAGATGCTCCCAGGACTTTTGTGAAGTTTTTGGGGAAATGTGTTCAGTGTATTGAAGCGGAGAAAGAAAGTTCGTCGACGCAAGCTTAAAATCTTTTTTAAATGTTTTTATTATTAGAAATTAGAAAGAAATTGTAAACAGTTGACATTATTTTTATGCAACCGTAATATTAGGAAGTTGGTTAGTCACCAATGAAATTTTTTTGATGAAAATGTATAAATGTAGTTTCTAAAGACTGAGAAATGGCTTCGGAATTTTTGGAGAGAGCCATTTGTAATAACAGTTTTCAAATACATCAGAATATAGATCACAAATGAGATTCTGAATCTTGCAAATTTGTAGCTATGTGTTCTTCAACCCTGTTTATTATACTTTGTTGAATTTTTCTTTCAATATTTTTCAAACGAATAATCAATTTGAAGTTATCTACATCATTGAGTTATATTTCAGATTGGTTTGGATGTCAAATTATTTACAGTTTTTCCTTTGAAAATGCTATTAGTAATTTTAAGACCTGTAAATCTTTTGTACCTTAATACTTAACTTTCATTAGAAACCTCGTTTTCTTTCATCATTGTCTATTGAAATATGAGATTCTTTCTTGATTAAAGCCTCATATTTTTCTGTAGTGTTTATTTGTTATTTTACAATTCCCAAAATTGTTACAAATCCAGGAAACGACCTCGAATGTATTTACATTACTGTTTTGAATTTCAAAATTGTTATTCTTGTTCTCATCTCTGGAAAATTTGAAGTAACATTTGATTAAAATCCTTTTACAAATAAATAAATTTTTATCCTCCATGACTGTTCCAAGTAGCAGACAACCCAACATTGAACCAGACCTTCAAGATCAAACCAACATTGCCTTGAATTTATTTAATACCATTTTACAAACAAAAACTAACCGGGTTGAGTTAGAATGTTCATGGGCTGCTATTGAGAGAGACATTAGCATCCAAGAACAATAGGAAGCAAGACAGAGACAGTTGAGAAACTGATTTTGCTTTAATCTTCCTTTGAATTCTTATTCTCAAATTATTCCTTTAATATTTACGGATGCCTTGACGATATACTTTATAGACTTAAAGTATAAACTCAGGAACAACAAAGCTAGCCAGCATGATGATTGGATTAGAGCTATGAATGAAGAGCTTGATCAGATTGAGAAGAACAATACTTGGGAGATTGTCCCTAGACCTGAAGATAAGAATGTAATAGGTTCCAAATGGGTGTTCAAGAATAAAATGAATGAAAAAGGACAAGTTGTTAGAAATAAAATCAGATTGGTTTGTAAAAGGTATGCACAAGTTGAAGGTCAAGAATTTGATGAAACTTTTGCACTAGTGGAAACATTGGAGACCATCGGAATGTTCCTTGCATATTCATGTCATAAGAACTTTAAAGTGTATCAGATGGATGTTAAGTCAACTTTTCTTAATGGAGATATAGAGGAAGAAGTATATATGGAGCAACCTGAAGGATTCTCATTGACAAATAATCTTAATTATGTTTGCAAGCTGAAGAAGGTCTTATATGGACTAAAACAAGCACCACGAGCTTGGTATTATAGACTGGACAAATTTTTACAAGACAAAGGGTTCAAGAAAGGTATTGTTGACAACAATCTCTACATTAAGTCTGAAGGTGATAACTTTCTAGTTGTTTTGGTTTATGCAGATGATATTATTTTTGGTTGTACTAATGAATCATTTTTCCAGTGGTTTTCTAACTCTATGAAAACAGGGTTTGAGATGTCCATGATAGGAGAACTTCCATATTTTCTTAGTTTACAAGTAAATCAGAGTTTTGCAGGAATATTTATCTCTCAAGAAAAATATTTGAAAGAGATGTTGAAGAAATTTCAGATGGAGGATTCCTCTCTTGTTAGTACACCTATGGTGGTTGGTTGTAAGCTCAGTAAAGATGATATGTAACCCGTTGTTGATCAAAGGACATATCGATCAATGATAGGCAGTCTTCTATACATCACAACATCCTGTCCTGATATAATGCAAGTTGTTGGAATGGTAGGTCGTTATCAATCAGCTCCTAAACAAAGTCACTTGGTAGTTGTCACAAGGATATTCAAATACTTGAAGGGAACAATGACTTATGGTCTGTGGTATCCCAGAAATCAGAATTTTTAGTTAACTGCTTATTCAGATGCAGATTGGGAAAATTGTGTAGATGAGAGAAAGAGCACCAGTGGAGGTGCCTTCTTCCTGGGTGACTCGTTGGTAGCATGGATTAGTAAGAAGAAGTGATCTATTTACTTATCAACTACAGAAGCAGAGTACATTGTTGTTGCTACTTGTTGCACTCATATTTTATGGATGATACAAAATCTTGCAGATTTGAAGGTAACTTACACTAATCCCATTCCACTTCATTGTGATAAAACTAGTGCCATCAGTCTCTCTAAGAATCCTGTACTTCATTCAAAATCTAAGCACATACTAATAAAATACCATTTTCTCAGAGAACAAGTTACAAACAGAATTGTTCAGCTGAATTATATTCCTTCCACAAAACAGATAGCTGATATCTTTATTAAACCGTTAGCAGTGACCCCTTTTGGATATCTTTGTCAAAAGTTGGGGGTTATAACTTCTTTCGTCTAATCTGTTCACCTGATTAGGGAGAGTACTTATTGAATATCTATTGTATTTCTAAGTTGCTCATAGTTGACATGGGGAGTATGTACTGCAACAGCTCAGGGGGAGCATGTTACTTCTTTGACATTGATGTCAAAGGGAGAGAAAGTGTAATGGTAAGGATGTTATGAGTAGTGTCATCAAGTTTTCCATCAATGCCAAAGGGGGAGATTGCTGGCATATTTATTACGGGTAGAGAGAAGGCAGAGTATTTGTTTGTCATTGATGGAAAGCTCAGCCCGACGATGACGAACAAGAGAAAGTGGCAAGACCAGCAGTGCAAATATGATGATCGCATGGCAAGATCAAAAGCGTAAACTCCATTTCAGAGTTTTGGATACCGGGATTGTAAGGAGTCAAGGAAGAAACTCATGGTAGAAAATCATGAAATGTGAAACCACGACTTAATCTCCATTTTAGAGTTTCGGATACTGGGAGTTGGAGGTGTCAAGGACACTCACGACAAGAATGATGAAATCGTGAAATGAAAAAGATCAAAGCATTAACAAAGACTCCATTTCAATGTTTAGCAGAGCACGAAATCAAAGATCAAAGGAACTTTAACCTTTGAAGTAGCGAACCCTGAAATCCCAAAACAGACACATCAACAAACCACACCAGCAAACCACGTCAGCTAAGGACACATGGTACAATCAGGAAATGACAAGTGTCAAGTTGATTCAACATTTTAGGCACATGTAAGTCATGAATCAGAGTGACACATGGCAGTTATTCGGCACGTGCCAATCCACGTGTGACGTCAATAGGTTTACAACACATCGAAACTTTCTATTTCGGGGTTTTTACACAAAAAGAAGAAACCCCACCATCATGAAGTCTCGAACTCTGAAATGTCGAAAGAGACTATTGTGAGTCACGAAAACCCGAAAGGAAAAACTCTGAAATCTCATCAACCGTCCATCTTAGTGAGTTATTTGAACCATCCGATCACTTCGGAGATTTTGTGATCATGAATTTTATAATGTTGGAGTCACAATGACTCGAAGGGAAAAACACTTTTTGGTGTAGGTTGTGGTCACCATAAGTGGTCATGTGAGAGGGAGGAGCTAGCACCAAGCTGAGCTCCTTTTCGGTGATCGTAACATGAAGAGTCGAGACTCTTCACCACAGGAATGTCGAAATGCTGAAATGTGAAATGGCAAAATCAATGTGAGACCCTGTGCTTGTAACCCAATGGTGTTGGATACTTGGAAATATGATTGAAGGGATATTTTTGCTCTTCATGATTAATTGTTCAGTTACGATTCAGTTAGTAGAACCGAATCATGGTTCTTGGACGGTTGGCGTTTCAGTTGCTAAAGCATTGTTCTAGGGATTTGAGGGGTAACCGAAGGTGTTGTAGTATATAAAAAGAAACACGTAGTGACTGTATGGGGTTGGTCGTTCTGAATGAAAAATGAGTTGAATTGTAAGAAAGGGAAAATTACAGTATGCACAGTGTGAGACCGACAGTATGCGCAGTGTGAGATAAAACTCAGAGATGAGTAGCAGATAAGGAATAGACAGAAGCAAGAGAATAATTGCAGAACAACTTGAAGCAGAGCAGAACTGCAAAACATATAGAGGAAGAGAAGAATTGTAGAACAGTTAGAAGTAGACCAGATTTACAGAACATAGAAGAAGTTGTAAGAATCGATTTATTTGTAGTGTTGGTTATTCAATCATTTATTTATAATCTACGAGGTAGGGTGGTGCTAGGGAGGATTGTGGTCCTCTAATATTCGAGTTGGTGCTTGAATATTGGGAGTTGTAGCTTCCATATAGTTGTGGCTAGAAAACACGGTGGAAGAATGGTGCTTGGGAAAACACAGAGTTTTCTATATGCAAGTTGGTTCTTGTATAAGTGGAAGTAGGTGCTTCCATCCAGTCGGCACTGGAACACTCAGGAAGTTGGTTCTTCCTTCTAGTGGGTGCTAGAGAAACTAGAGAGTTAGTGCTCTCAAACAAGTTGGTGCTTGTATAAGTGGAAGTAGGTGCTTCCATCTAGTCGGTGCTGGAACACTCAGGGAATTGGTGCTTCCTTCTAGTCGGTGCTAGAGAAACTGAAGAGTTTGTGCTCTCAACAAGTTGGAGCTTGTAAAATAGAGGTAGTAGCCTCACTTTGAGTTGGTGCTCAAACATAGATGATGTACGGAACTTAAAAGACTGCCTATCATTTCGAAGAAGAAGAGGTTTTCTCCCTTTATGGGTTTCCTCATGCAAATCTATCTCTATGTATAACTTATGTGTGATTGATGCTCATTATTTATGTTGTTCATATTATGTATAATATTTATGGTCACTTGAGGAAAGATTAAAAATGTCTTAATAGACTTAATATTGTTTAAGCACAGTAACCACTGATTCACCCCCCCCCCTTCTCAACTGCCTTAGTACCTTCAACATGTTGACCCTCAAACATGGACATGAGAAGTCCAAAGTTGATGGTTTGATCATATGTAATTCATCCAAATTCCAATACTATCATTGTATCTTTCTTATCTTTTGGATTGATTGACCATGCTTTTACATGGAATTTTACTCCACGAAGTGTATTTACTTTATATAATAGTTTAGCATATTTACAAAATTCAACAAGTTCTTAGATATTTCTCAAGGTTTCATATTCGATGTCAATTATTTACCATATTCTCCTTAGAATTTTATTATATTTCAAGCCTATGTTTTGAATTTTTTTGTTGTGTGCAATTTTATTTAGTGTTAATGACCTACAGTGGTTTTGTTAATTGTCCTCTAAGGTGATTGAATTAATATGTGTATGTGTTTTCTGTAATTTAAGTATCATGCAAATCCATTTTAACTCTGAATCTATCATGCACGAGTCTTTAAAAACACTTGAGGAAAGGTTTACACTTATGGGGATTTGATCCCTTTTGATGCATGATAAATTTGGAGTTAAAATGAATATATATATGCCACATGTCAACTCCATGTTGAGGATTGAAGGAATTACATATCCCTCATATTGAGTAACACACCATTGAAATGTTTTAACCATAAATTGTTTTAATTTTAATTACATTATCTCTCTCTATGTAATGTTGATATAAAATTATTTTACTTATGGTGGAAATTGAAATATTTTATTTATGGTAGACATTTAATTTTTTTGTTATTAATATTTTTATAAATGTCATGTATCAACTCCATGCACTAGTACATATTGTAAAAATTACGACGTTTTATTTGTGGCGTTATGGACAAAATTGTCCATATTGTCGCAAAATAGAGGAAATTTATAAAAAAAAAATCATGTTGCCCGATAACGTCGGTCTTGCCACGTTGACGTCTCTCTTGCCACGTTAATGTCTCTCTTGCCACGTTGACATCTCTCTTGCCATGTTTTCCACTAGAATGTCTCTCTTGCCACGTTTGTGAAGATATATGTCGCAATTGCGACGGTTTGGAAACTAGGTTTTCCCCTCCAACGGTCACCTTAGTATGTTCACCAAGTCAAAATACCAATGGTCACTTACAAGTTTTTTACATTGGAATTGTGACGTTACAAAATCTATAAATATGTTGCATTTGACGGATGTTGCAACAAGTTTGCTATAATAATGACACTTCAAAAAGGGTTTGCGGGTCTTCTCGGTGAACAAAAAATAGTTATTTGTTTCAGTGTAAGTCTGTGGGGAAGAATGTCAGAAAACATTAGAGTTGAATGGGTTTAGTGTCATTCAGCATGCCATCTTCAAAATATTACTTCTTGATCTTGTTTGCATCATATCTTTTCACCATAATATTGATCATTTATCATTTAAATATTTCACAAAGCATGTTCTTCTCTAGTCTCTCCAATTCTTCCAATCATTTTTTAAAATATTTTGTTGTCTATATCCTCTATGTTACTTATATTTACAAGGATAATACCTAGTTTTCTATCGACATTATTGCTTATTTGTCAAAGGTTTTTACATTTATCATTTCTTCCATGTTGTCCTATATTCCGAGAGAATAACATCAAGTCAATTATTGTAGTCTAATCTCTTCAAGTCACATATTTTGTGAGCATGGATGCAAATACCTTGTTCATACTCTTTGTTAGGACATTTTCGCTAGGGTAGTATGGAATACTCTTATAATCAACAAACTTAAATATCCAATCAACCATTTATAAATGTTTTCAAAGAAGTGGGCCCCTGGATCAAAAGATGTATGTACCAGGCATCCATAGTGACATAATATCTTTTCAAACGAGAATTTGTAGCTTCTTACACAATTATCAATCCAACAACCTGA
>JZKD02S0204971.1:338177-349303 GCA_000966675.3 Picea glauca
AAAAATGTATCTATTTTTTGTTTCATTCAACCTAGTTACACAAGTATTATTCTGAATTTAAATCTTGGGATGTGTTTCAGGTTGATTTTGAGATTATAAAGTACATGTAATAATTATATGATCCAAGTAACTATATGAGTGGGTTCTGTATTTTTCACAAACGAATATATAGAAAAATGAAAGTAAGAGAATCATTTTTATGTCATTCAAGTCATTAATACAATATCTTACATGTATTGCGTTATTTTCCACTCTTTATCAAACTCAACCATTAGGTGAGTAATTATGAGAATCTATATTATACTTAAGAATGATCGGAGTCCTGTCCCTGTACATGGGCAAGCATGAATTGGGCATGTCCCTGTACAAGGAAATGCCTGATTTTGGCTTTGTCCATCTAATACAACCCTATTAATATAATTTTATTATAAATTTTCTCTTTTCAATTTATAATGAATATTAAAAAAACACATTATCTTATAATCTCTCCCCTTCTTTACATTGCATATATTAATATGATTTCATTACAAATTTGCATTATCTTTTCAATTCACAATGAATATTAAAGCACACTATAATATTTTAATGTTCGGGCCCGTGCTTGTACATGTACAGGGCCAAATTTGGGCATGTCCATGTAAAGGGACAGGCCTGAATTCAGACATGTCCATGTATAGGGATAGGCCCAAATTTAGGCTTGTCCCTGTACATGGATAAGGCCAAATTCGGGCATGCCCACCTCCTAAAACAAAAAACATGTAAATAATTAAAAATTTAATTAACTGGAAAAGTGTTTAAGAATTAATTAGAACCTGAACCAGTGGCGGCGAACAACAACAAGCAACAGTAACCTCCAGTAGTAACAATCGCCAGCACCAACCGCCAGCAACAACGTCTACCAGCACTAACCGACAGTTACCACTAACCAACATCAACCACCAAACAACAGTTCAAAAAAATGTGAAGTGAGCGATGTGCGAGGGATATATAAAACAGTTTTTGGCAAAAATATTTTTTTGGACGAAACACGTTTTTGGCCAAAAGATTCTTTCAACTGAAACTATGTCACCGGGGAAAAATCCAGTCGGCTTCTTTCGACCAAAAAAATATTCGGTCGAAAAGATGTTACTGGACACAAAAACCGTTGGGCTAATATGGTACACGACAGTCGAGGCCGTCGTCACAGTACCATTTGATTTGACGTATAAAGGCTCAATCGAAAATTTGTGTCTTTTGAACGAAAAAAGGTCAGTAGGAATTTTAGAGACCCAATTCTCACAAACGTGTTACCCAACTTCATGATTTCACCCATTTTTTTACTATTATTCTAATATTCTTTTATCTCAATGGGTAAATTTTAATTCTTTCCTCCTTCCTCCCTTTAATGGTCCCTCCCATCTCCTCCTTTAAATACCTTACTAAGCACTATTTTCCATCATATGAGCTTCATTGTCCCTGAGATGGGTGGAGTGTCCACTTGAAACATTTCAAAACACTCTACACAGTTCAAACTCCAAAATGATTATGAAATAACTATGAAAAACTACGAAAACATACATAGCAACATTTTATGACTTCCAAACAAGAAAACCTACATGAAAAATTCCTCCATTGTGGCTTATCCATTGTTGGATCCATACCTCTTTCTATGTGTGGATTCCTCAAAATGTTGGATTGAATGTGGCCTACTCTGCATGGAAATCTTTCCTCTCAAAAAATATTACTCGATTTTATCGCTCTCAATGGACCTTCTCTACAATTCTTTAGAGAGGCAACTCTTCTATTCACCAAAATGGTAGCATAACTCTTCCTGGGCCCCTAGGCTCTCTCGTGATGATATGTGGCTTCCTCATGTTCTTCCTACATATCAAATGAATAGATACTTCCTTTAGATAGTGTGAATGATGACTACTCCTCATATGTGTGGATGGACGACTCACTCTAGTTGGCGGGTCTACTTACTTGCAAATAAATTTCCTCTGCATGACACTTGGGCACTCCTTGAAGGACCTAAGCTCCACCTCCACAACTGATAAGAATAGACCTTATCTCTTCCTTAGACTAGTTCTCTAACAGACTTCTCAATCACCTCCTTCACCTTCACTATGATACCACTTGTTGGTATTTAAGAGCCTGAATACAACATTAATTTTATGGAAAATTGACAAAAATGAAAAATCAATCACTTAGATAACACAGGAGATTTACATGGTAAAACCTTGACGATGTGTCAAGGAAATATCCACACGACAAGCCATTGGTATCTTTATTATTCAAGATAGGCTTACAATCAGGCTTACCAACAGATACATCTCTCGGGCTTCATAGATATACATCTATCTTGGAACCGTTACAAAGTTATGAGAACTACCACCTATTATAGAAACTTCTAGTGGTTTTGTAACCCAACATTACCCAATATTTACATAAGTAAATTTCTATTTTTACATTTCTTTTAATTGTTTGTTATCACATTTTAACAATGTAGATATAAGTTATGATCACTCAAAATTGAAAATTGTATAATCAACAATTTACCATGCCAAAGAACAAGAAAAATAACAACCCATATTCATGGAAGGGTTGATTGAATATATACCCAAAAATCTTGTATGTATCCAAAAACATTGAAAACTATCTTGCACATCCAAGAATATTGAAAAATGGCATAGAGAAATCACTCTAGGTTGGTACTCCACAAAAGGATACACTAGAGGATAGGTCTCAGTTACAAACAAAACTCTAATTTGGATTGTTGAACAATTTCCTTCCCTACTTATAATTTTATAGGTGTATAAGATAATGATCAATTTGTAAATACTCCTAATAGTGTATATCCCAGGATAATGTTTGAATGAGTTATTGCTAGAATGTTTGATTGGTAGAAACCTCAAAGACTAAAACAAATAATGAGAATTTGAGTATAATAACTTTGACATGGCATAAGAAAAAAAACAATCTAGCATCATAAGTGAATATATAGAGATACCACATAAAATAACATGTATATTGAAAATAAATTATAGAAATTGCTTTTACCACAACAAATATATACCAATCAAATGAATAAACATATTAAAGGGGAGAGATTAAATTCAATACCAACTCTGGATTGAAATAAAATTTCGACTCAAAGTTTAATATTTAGAATAAAATATTTAATTTGAAAGTAAAAAAAAAATTCACTGTGGAAACAATTACTCCTCTTCACCAAGTAGATACAGTTACGCCTCTTCACCAAGTGCAAAAAGACTATACTAAATTCCACTAACTCTATTCTTGAACTATAGCTCTTGTATTTCATTCTACTCTTCTTTGATCACAACAGAATCCCGTCAATCATCTAATTATTACTGGAGGTAAATCTCTGGAGGGAGGGTAGAACTAAATTCTTCAATCGGTCAATCAATCAAGCAAGCGTGCTAAGAGATTCCTCTAGAAAAAACTTGCAAACCTTTAACCATTAAATTTTTATTTGATATATATATATATATATATATATATATATATATATATATATATATATATATATATATATATATATAATGTTATTGGAGTTTTATTGTAATTATCTATTTTTAGTTTGTTTTTCCTTTTTAAAACTAATATAGATATGTAATTTTTGTCTATTAAAATATTTTAAAAAATCATGTTTAAAAATTTATAATAAAAAAATAAAAATTATGGTTAATTATAGTGTCTTACTATCTTGAGGGTATTTATAGTTAAAATATAGAAAAATACATAGGTACTACTACATTATATTCATGAAAAACAATTAAAGGAAAAAATATTTTAAACCAAAAATATTGTGATATATATAATGTAAATAAAAAATAAATTTAAATTGATGATGATGATGATTAACGTCCATTAAGATCTAATTGGTCTATCGGACCTTAAGAGGAAAAGTGATTACTTGTGATTCTTTAGAATTTTGTTTCTATGCTTGAATAGCATTAAGAGAAACTTTCCAAGATCACCATACTTCTGTTGAGTTAAGAGGTTAGGAAGGTTGGTAGTGTGATCAATATTTTGAAAATGGGATCTAATATGGGTATAGGCTGGACAATCTAAGAGAAAGTGCTTTTCATCTTCAACCTTCTTAGTGTCACAAAGGTGACACACTCTTTCATCCTTAGTGTCACAAAGGTGACACACTCTTTCATCCCATGGCGTTTTAGGAATTGACCAACGCCCAGTTTCACTATGGAGCTCGTGAGAATTTGTTCTTATCTTAGCAATGCTTATTCTTTTCTTTACACTTGGTAAAATAGATAGATAATTAGGGTTGATTACATCTTTATAATACCTTAATTTTCTTTTTTCCTCTAACTCTTTATCACACCACATTTTTTCCTTAAATTTTGATTTGACTTTTTTTTTAATAGTATCTTTATTCTGCAAAATGGTTTCTTCCATTATTCCCCAATAGTTTAGCCAATATTGGGCGTCTTTATGCCATCCTCGCTTGAGTCGATAGTGGTTATGACTTGATTTGGAAGCAATTTTAGGTAGCCTCTTGTCTTCAATGTTATTTAACTTGTTCTTATACATTATTAAATGACATCATCTTTTTTTTAAATTAAATAAAATAGTCATTAGATATTTCAATATTTTTCTTTTAATTATGTATTAAGATTTTCAAGATAAATATAAGTTTTGATGTTTAAATATTTAAACAAATTGTAAAAAAAAAATTTAATCTAAAAAATAATAATAATAAAGTGATACATATTTATTGGATTATTTTTGTTGGAGCCATGTAAGTTTCAAGAAAATATGAAAAAATAGACATTCATAAAACTTAAACAGATTATTTGATACATTCTTAAATTTTAATGTGGAAGCGAAACATGGAAAATCCCACTACAATGAAATTCCAATATAAAAAAACAATAAGAACAATCAACACAAAATGAAATTAATGTAAAAACAAATATCAAAAAACAATAAGAACAATCAACACAAATTGAAATTAATGTAAAAACAAATATAAATAGATCAATGTAGTTAGTATTCTTAATAAATTTCCTCTTAACACATATTAAAATAAATTAAATATTAAAAAATCAAAATAAAATTTAAATGTGATAGAAACTTATAGCGAATATACTGTTTGATCCAAATATGTTAATATAGCTTTAATTGAATTGCCACTAGTGACATAACAATTTCTACACTAGGATAATACAACTACTTTTACTTTTACACACATTTGAAGCTAATAAGCCAAAAACCGTGCCCATTGAATCAATTGAAATCTGATTTAGTGTTTTTTTTTCTTTCTACTGGATATATTGCGGGGTTTAGGCACCGTTTAGGTTGCGTGAGTACTTTTGGGATTGTTCGTTTCAACCTCCAAAGAATAAGTTGTCGAAGAAGATGGATCAGACGCGTAGTGTTGGACAGGTGTCATCGGTGGATCAATGGGGAATGAAAATGGAGGCGTGGTAATCGTTGAAGAATATGGGTCAGAGGCAGAGAATTGCATATCTATATGCACCACAGTCCAACTAAACTTAACCTTTTTGCTATTCCTTGCTCTCTCTGACATGTTTCCTTTTCTCAAATTCTCAAACTGACCCTGCTCCACTTGCTTGAAAGCCCACTCTGGATAGAAAAATTGGCTTGATCTACTCTCTTTATTGTGAAAATCAATGTTCTGTCTAGCCCCTACCATCTCCATGAGCAACATACCATAGCTATAAACATCAGATCTATCAGTGACAACTCCATACAACCTAGACCACATCTCTGGGGCAGCATAACCTAGTGTTCCTCTAGTAGCAACAGAGACGTGGCTTTCCTCTCTATCTGCTATTTTCGCTAGACCAAAATCTGCAACTTTCGGTAAGAAATTGGCATCAAGAAGAACATTGTGAGGCTTTATATCAAAATGTAAGATGCGATTTCTGCACTCGTCATGTAGGTATGCAATACCGCGAGCTGTGCCAAGTGCGATTGAATATAGTTGTTTCCAATCCAGCTCGTTAAATGGTTATGGTTATGGTTATTGAATATAGTTGGGCAATTAACAATAACCATAACACATTAAATTTCAATTCTTAAATCTAAATTTCATAATAAACAAAATATTGAAATAATAAAATGTTTTGTTTATAAATATATTGGATTTTAAATATTTATAAGTTATATAAAAATATATATATATATATATATATATATATATAATATTTTAAAACATATAACTAAAATATTAAAACAAATTAACTAAAACCCAACTATATTTAACAATAACCATAACCATAAAGCACACAGAACCATGTCAAAGGTTTCATCCGTTGGGCAATTAACAATATTTCGTCTGTGCACCCTCATACACCATTTCTCATAGCCGTCAAGTACAGATTGAACAAGGCCTTCGACCAGTTCCCGGCTCCAGAGAATTATTCAATCACCATATATGTATTGAAGACTATATACATATCAATACCATATATGTATATGAAGACTATATACATATATGGTATTGAAATGGTCTTAGAAGACTATGGTCTTAGAAGACTATGGTTATATGGTTATAGACTTCAATACATATATGGTCTTGAAGACTATGGTCTTGAAGACTATATGAAGACTATATATTGAAATGTATATAGTCTTCAAGACCATATACATTTTAATATATGAAGTCTTCATATACATTTCAATATATAGTCTTCAATATATAGTCTATAATATATAGTCTTCATATACATTTCAATATACAGATTGTACATTTCAATCACAGATTCCATATACATTTCAATATATAGTCTTCAATGTATATGAAGAATTCGAATTCGAATTCGAATTCGAATTTAGCTCTGGTCATAGTTGATTCGAATTCGAATTATTGTAAAATGAAGGAATGAAATACCCATTTCTTGATATTCCTTCTGGCAAAGGCCAAGCCATATATAACCCCTGAAATAACTGGCCTCCACCCTGAAACCTGGATTGGAATTCTTCATTCGGTGAAAATGGAAACTCTTGAATCGAGTCCATTGTTTTTTCAATATGTTAAGTGGGAGTCATTGTGTTTGCAATATCGAAATGTTAAAAGCGGCAAAGTCAACAAAACATTTATGGCCACCTTTCCCATTTATATCCATTAATGGCAAAACCACTGTGAGATGGATGATAGACGGTACTAGTTGGGTGAACGCAACTTACAAGCCCTTGGGAAGAGAGGCAGTGACAGCGGTTGCACTGTCCACGGACTCATGGCACGCGCTATTGATACATCAACCCAAATTACCACGGAAATCAAAATTAGCATGAAGGGGATTTTAAAAATCCACCCTTCATAATAAATTTTGAATTTTGTTTTACATTTTTCAGAAAACGGGGAAAACAAAAATTAGCATTTATTTTGACGGGCATAAATTCAATGATATTTCTGATACGTGTTCAAAGGTCATTGACTGGCTGTGACGTGTTCCATTTTGAACCCTGCTTCTGACCCATCTTTTTCAACGATTACCACGCCTCCATTTCCATTCCCCGTCAATCCACCGATGACAACTGTGCAACACTATGCCTCTGATCCATCTTCTTCGAAAACTTATTCTTTGGAGGTTGAAACGAACAATCCCAAAAGTACTCACGGTGCCTAATCCTCCAGGTAATGTAATAACCAGATACGTTCTTGGCTTATTAGCTCCAAATGTGTGTAGAAGTAACAGTAGTTGTTTTATTGTACTATTTCTCGGAAATTGTTATGTCACTAGCGTCGAATCAATTAAAGCTTTTTACTGCATTTATTGGGATTTTAGGATCCAAACAATATGTCGGAGTATAAGTGTTTATGATATTAAAGTTTTATTTCAATTTATTATAATCTGTGTGAGAAAACTTATTAGTATAATCTGTATCAAAGAGAAAACCTGTGGGTAGTGACAACTATATTGATCCATTTGTACTTGTTATATAACATCAATTTCATTTTCTGTGGGGTGCTTGTATTGTGATTTGACCTTGGAATTTCATTGTACCTGGGTTGTACCATTTCGTTTTAACATTGAAATCAGGATGTTTTAAATATCTTTTATTTTTAGGTTGATATTTATTTTTCAATATTTTCGAAGATTTCTATGATCGCTCTATAACACATAAATATCTGCCACATTTTTATTTTATTTTTAACAATGAAAAATGTAAAATTTATAAAAAACATATATTAAAACATCCATAAAGAGCTACTTAATAATTGGAATATGCTTTTTACTTGCACTATATTTTAAAAAAATTATAAAAAAAAAATAATGCACATTTCATGTGTGTCATTATAATTTTATTTAAAAAAAAGGATAATGCACATTTCATATGTCATTATATTTTTCTTTTGAAAGAAACACTCCAAGTGAATCATTAGTTTTCCTCTTTTATTTTTATTATAATTTTTTTTGTATTTTAATTGATAGTATAATTTCTTTGTATTTTAATTGATAGTCACATATGTATATCAGTTTTATTATATTTTTCTTTTGAAAGAAACACTCCAAGTGAATCACTAGTTTTCCTCTTTTATTTTTATTATAATTTTTTTTTTATTTTAATTGATAGTATAATTTCTTTGTATTTTAATTGATAGTTACATATGTATATCAGTTTTATAAAAAATAGCTAAAAATAGATAATATAATAAAACTCTAAAAATATTAAATATATAAAAAATAGATTCTCTCTAAAATTACATATGTATATTAAATTTTTGTTTTCCTAAGTAGGAAATATTTTATTACCTTCTAGAAAACATACATACAACCTTCTTGGGCATGGATTGCCATGAGAGGAAACCAATCTATCTCATCGATAGTTCATAGATTATATAATCCCATAGAGGAAAAAAAGAAAACTTTTGATGTTCAGTTGAGATACATGACTCATGAAAGAGTATCAACATCAAGACACCACAAAAATTTAAAGTTGTTGTGCAGCGGAAGCAAAAACAAGTATAGAGAAAACATGAACTCAAACACAGAATATCAATCACACATAGGAGACACAGGTTTACGTGGTAAAACCCTCAGGGTGAGGGAAACATCCACGGGACAATGACAATAACATCTTATTGCATAATGAGAGATTACAACCAGCAACCTAGAGAGGGATTGAAGCCCATTGCTCACTGAATGCCTCTGAGGCATTCACATTTATACAATTCTCTCCACAGTTACATGAAACCGAATGAATTAATTGCATCCTTAACTTGGACTGATTAGCCTCAACTGAAACCTAAATAACAGGGATCTACAAGATATGCCAATATCCAATAGAATTGGAAATTGGTTGTCACCGTTTCAACAATCTCCACCTTGACAACAATTTGCCCGATACCATGCCATTTTCCATTCATCACCATCTTGCAAGATAAAAGATAGGTGATACCAATGCTTTCAAAACTGAAGCGCCCATTTCACTGTTCCACCTGGATTTATCATGTGAACACTGACAACTCCCTGCAAGTGAAATATCCGATATTCTCATCGCAAACTTATACATTCTTCTAGCATACTATACACGAGACATATCTTCTTTCGTCTTCATCACTTGGACATAAACCTGAAGAAAGCTTCTATCGGTTTCATGTTAAATTCATACCGAATTTCTGAGTGTCTTTTCCTCACACTCACGTTGTGATAACCAAAACTCACCTTTAGTCATGTCTTCATGTATTCCATGCTCAAAATTGTTTTGCCATTCCCATATCCTTTATCTCAAACGTCCAAGCCAACTGAGCCAACCCGTTGATCATCACCATGCTTGTGCTTGCAATAAGCATATCACCAACTACTTAATCACCAAGATAGTGAATACCATAGTTATTCCCACTTCTTGTAAATCTCGGCTCACCTTGAAGGAATCAACATCATGTACCAACTACCTAGGTACCATTAGGCCATACAATGAATTACTTGAGCTTTGCAAACAACTCTTCTGTCGCGTTCCTGAGCACCTTCAATGCTCCACCTCGAACACTATGTTTGAGACCTTCGCCAAAAACTAGACGAAGCCAGCCAAGTAAGCTCGATACAAGCTCACCTCCAGGCAACTTTCAATGGAGTCCTAGCTCCACCTTAACTTGAACATCCCCTTGACCAAATCCGACCAAATTGGCCAAGAAAACATTCACTGCTCACCTCCAGGCCCATTTATAAGGGAGTTACAACTAGCCTTTAAGCAAGCTTCACTACATGCAATATTATGGACACAAAAACACGAGAAACAAACATGAACCTGAAAAACCCACCCCCTATCACCTAAGTCTACGTCTAGACTTTACTGGCGGGATATCAGGGGTACAAATGCCTAAATGAGGTCTTACAACCATATGCCCAATTACATGCAAAATTTAATTTACAACTCTATTAAAAATAACAAATGTTCACACGGTTACCACTACCGCCATCCCATTTTTCCATACCATGCTCGCCTTCTTGACGATTAACATGTCCATCTCATCACCACCTCAAGTCAGATCAACAAACTTCCACACACAGACCCGGTGCTTGCTACCGCCAGCTGTATATTCCAAAGGATGGCGGCTCTGTCGAATTGAAGCGACAACTGACACAACATCTATTATGTGGGTGACCAAAATAAATTTTACATCCTTAGACCATATTGAGGGGTCTCCAAAAAATGCAGCATCCAATTAAGCCTGGTGCCCACAATCAACACAACATTACATTGCCCAATTTTCAACAACCAGGATGCAGTTACAGAGAGCTCGTGGGTATCAGGAAGAAGCCCCTTGCCCATTGGAGTAGGTAAGAATGGGATCCTAGTGAGCCGAACCAGGTTCGATAAGGCCCCCTCCACCCGAGCATAGGCAACACCCTTCCCCACAACGATCAACAACCTCTGTGCCTCTCGAAGCAATGAACCCACAGTCCAAATATCTGACTCCTGTTGGTCACTATAATTGCTTAATTAATTTTAAACAACCAAGTGAAACATAAATTATCAACCCAGGGAAGTCTTTTGTTTCAAAGATAGCTGTGCACTATATATGCTCAATTCCAAAAACACTTAGTGTTGTAGTAAAGAAATCATTCTATCTAACTTGCTGAAATGAACTGAAGTTCTGAATTGTATCACAGGAAAGAGATCTCCCT
>JZKD02S0204972.1:0-22236 GCA_000966675.3 Picea glauca
TTAAACTTACACGGTTCTCAAACATATTATAATTTTTTAACTGATCTAAACACTATAGAGATTTAACCAAATATACTTATCTAAAAACCATATAGTGATGCAACTGTTGAAAGGGGTGCCCTTTTCCTCCCAACCGTAGGCACAACAACTCCTAGACAGATTTACCGTTGGTCACCCCCTAGCTAGATCATGATGCTCAAAGAGAAACTCTTCCTCTTGTTCAACAATAGCCAGGGACAATGATCACTCACCTTGTCCCACATGAACTTGGCAGATTGGTTTTCTCTCCACCAAGAAAGGGGGCCTACAACGAGTGCTTCCTCAGTCACTCATCTTCTCTGCAACCCATTTTATCAACTTGGACTGAAAACATTTCCCAACAAATTCTTGTACCCAAAACAAATTTGTTTCTCAGTTCTCTTCAGAACCAGAGAGTTTCACATGTTCTTCCTCCTCAGAAAATGGTCACCAAAATCATCTTCTTGCCTCCCCTCCTCTACCCATGAATTTCCTCTCTTTTCTTTCCTTCCTTAGCAAGATTCTGTGGGTCCAAATCCCCATTTCGTGGTCAGGTCAGGAAGTTTTTCCATATGGGTACTCTGCCCATCTCCTCATTGGCTCTTGAGGAGGACTTCCCAACTACCAGCTTGAATGGTAATTTACTTTTCTGGGTCAGAGGGTTGTTTTGGGTCTGCATAATTTGAATCCAGTAGAGTATTTGATCCGGGTGGATATTGGTGGCCACCCACCTATTCCAATTGGCTCCTCCTGTCCATTTTTGTTCAACACGTTCTTCTATATTTCTTTGTAATTGTGGGTTCTACACTTTTGGGGTTTTCTGAAGCCCCACATCCTCTAGGTGGATACGAGTGGTCTCTCTCCTAATCCAACTGGATTATTTTGTATGTTTTCCATGTCAGCACATCTTGTTGTACTTTCGGGGTCATTTTGGGGCCCTAAACGTTGTTTTTTTTGGCTCACCACGGTCAAACTATAGACAGAGTCAAAGTTTGATGACGAAATGTGTATTTCTCTGAAAGACCTTTCCAACGGGCTATCACACGCCTAAAAAGGAGGTCCTATTCAAAAGTTATGCCCCTAGGAAGTTGAGGTACCAAATTACACCAACTTACCCATAGGGCCCACATGACTTTTGGTGTTTCACCTTCTAGGGTTAGGTTTTTGGATGTCTAGGGTTTTGGAATTCTTGAGTAATATGTAAAGGGCCTCTGGAGCCTCATTGTAATCCATTCTACTCAGATGGATGTACCTAGTAGCCACATCTCTTCTTAGAGATAGCTACCACCATTCGAGCAAGTTTCAATTATGTAGTTTTACAGTTTCAACCTATTTCATTATTTAATAGAAGATATTGTTCACTGGATATTTGTATTATTCTTCATATCTCCGTGTTTATTATATTCAGTCTATTAATCAGTTCGTTCCGCTCCTAAATCCAGATTAGTGGTATTAGAGCAGTCTTCTCTTCATTTATTTTTCTTCGTGCATGTCCCCGACAAGGTCTGGGTACAAGAAGTTGGGACTCGAACCAATCAATCCATTACCAGATCGGTCGCCCCGAGCCCAACAACCACCCATGGGAGATGAAAATAAAGATGATGGAGAAGGAGATCCTATCATAATGTTTCTCTAGGAATCCCTCGCACGACAAAGGAAAAAAATGATGGAAAACTTCGCATAGATCCTTCGACGTTTGCCCACAGAAGAAGCATCTTCATCGAGAAGCCATGAAACCCCCTTCAAGGTACATGTAAATTTTTAAATTCCATTATTTGAAGCACTGATAAATGCGGATGTTGTAGATAAATGGTTGAATCTGATCGAAAGATATTTTTCGGTCCACATTTTTTCCGATATGGCAAAGATCACTTTTGCACTCCTTAAGGTCATTCCCGATGTTAAATACCGGTGGGATACTTACTCCGAGAAAAGGGCCATGGAGGAATCTGCAATATTTGTGGTGGCCCCTACATGGGTTTCCTTTTGGGATGCCATTAAAGAACAATACTACCTTGTTGGAAGTTATGAGGACCAGTACACCATATGGACCACCCTACGTCAAGAAAGGGACCAGACAGTACCAGACTTCACAAATATTTTTCATACACCAAATTGGGTATCAAAGACTCTAAGATTCATCTGGTGCTCAAATATTATGGTTGTTTGCATAGATACATTCAAACAGAAATGGAGTTCCTGGACATCGTCTCATTAGGCATGACTTATAGATACGTTGTCAAGATTGAACAAAAATTTAAGCAGAAACGACGAGATTTTGGATCTGCAAACCCTGCATAGCCGAAGCAAGGCAAAGGCATCCCCTACACACACAACAAGGGACCGGGTCGAGATGGTCACCCTCATAAAATCTAGTCCAAGCCACATCAAAATAAGGGAAATGAGAAGACGAAGAAGGACACGGGAAAATGGTGTGAGTACCATAAAAGTCCTTAGCACAACACCGATGAATACCGCTCCAAGCAGTCCCTCGTGGTCGAGCTGAAGGCTTCCCAGTCAGAGGTCGATTCTGATTCCAAGTCAAATCCTAAAGGAGGGAAGCAGATTATTGATGTTGAACCCAGTTCCACTATCACCACCACCAAATTACAACCAAGCGAACCAGAAGAATCAAAGGAAGGGGAACACCTCTTTCACTCACATATGTGGGTCAAAGGGGCTCCGATTCATTACATTTTTTACAGTGGTAGTCAGAAGAACCTGATTTCAGTAGAGGTCGTCAAGCGGCTGGACCTACCAATGACACGGCACCCACAACCCTACACCATCGGTTGGCTTCAACAAGAAAGATATATTTGTGTCAACCAACAGTGTCACCTTCCCTATGGCATCAAGCCTTTCAAAGATGAGGTACCATGTGATATTTCTCCCCTTGAAGTTTGTGATGTTATTTTAGGAAAACATATTTTTGGAAGCTTCATGTTGTGTATGAGTTTAGACCCCTCAGTGTTATTATTACTTTGGGTATACAATTGTACAGGATCCCCAAGGTAGCATCACATACTACTATTTCTTTAATCTCTGCTAAGCAATGCAGTAAGGTCATTTCATAGACCTGGAAGTTTGTCTTTTTTGTGATCCATGCTCACAATAAGCAGAAGGTCGCCACCACATCCATGGCCTCTACACAGCGCCTCTCTTTGTAGCAACAAAAAGTGGACGGGATCGTGGAAGAATACAAAGACATTTTCTCCTCACCTACAGGGGTAACGACACACTGCCAATTCAAGCATCCAATTGATTTGAACTCCGACACACCTCTACCTAATGGACTAGTCTATCGACGCTCGTTAATGGAGAATGAAGAAATCAAGCATCATATCCGAGAGATTATTCAAAAGGGGCACATCATACCCAACTCCTCCCCTTGCGGAAGCTCGATTGTACTAGTGTAGAAGAAGGACGGGATGTGGTGACTATGCATTGATTACAGAGCCTTAAACAAAATCACAGTCAAGAATCACTACCTCATTCCCAGGATTGATGACCTTCTTGACCAACTCAAGGGGGCCAAGTTCTTCAGCAAGATTGACCTAAATTCTGGCTACCACCAGGTTCCCATTGAACCAACTGATGTATGGAAGACAACCTTCAAGTCTAAAGAAGGTCTATACGAATGGTTGTTCATGCCCTTTGGCTTAATAAATGCATTGGCCACTTTCATGAAATTGATAGATGATGTATTGAGACCCTTCACCAAATCCTTTGTGGTAGTATATTTGGATGACATCCTCATCTTCAACAGAACGTGGGAGGAGCACATGCGGCATATTCAACAGGTTTTGAGCACTCTGCAGAAACATAAGCTTTATGCCAACTTGGAAAAATGATATTTTGGCATGAACAGGGTCCAATACTTGGGCTACATTGTTGATGAGCATGGGGTACATGTTGATCCAGCTAAGATCCAAGTCATCCGTGACTAGCCATCCCTGACCACACTGACCGAGCTCCAGAGATTTTTGGGGCTAGCCAACTTCTACCAACGGTTCGTGTTGGGATTCTCCCATATTGCATGGGCCCTCAGCCAGGTTACCAAGGGTGGTGGTAGGGCCAAGTTCGTGTGGGGAAAGGAGCAACAATGAGCATTCGATGATTTGAAGCATCGCTTGTGCTCAGCTCCAATACTCACCTTGCCCGATCTGCAACAACCATTCAAGATTGAGACTAATGCATCTGAGTATGTTGTGGGTGTAGTTCTCACTCAACACAAGTATCCGGTGGCATACCATAGTGAGACACTCTCTGATACGGTCCGTAAATACCCCACCTATGACAAGGAAATGTATTACATTATACAATCATGTCGTCAATGGAAACATTACATTCTAGGGAAAGAGACGATCATACACACTGATCACAAGCCTTTGTAGTTCATACAGACACAAGGGAAATTGCATAATGACCACCATCAGAAGTGGTCCACCTACCTACAGTAGTTCCATCTCAACATCAAGTATAATATAGGTATCTCCAATTGTGTTGTTGACTGCCTCAGTTAGCCTCCTGTGGCTTCACTCACCACTGTGCTCCATTCATGTGGACATGAAGCATATGAGTGGCCCCAACTTTATCAGCAAGATATGGACTTTGCCACCACCTACCAGCTCTTGGGTATAGGTGCATTTGTCACTGATTTTCACATTCAGGACAGACTCTTATGCCACTTGGTCCATCTCTGTGCTCCTACAAGGGAGCATGCAAAGCTGATTTGGGAAGCCCACTACAGTCGGGTGGCAAGACATTTTGGTGTGGAGAAAACTGTGGTCGTTCTTCAAAAATGGTTTTATTGGCCAAAATTCGACAAGACGTCAGCAAGTATATCATATTTTTCACTTCCTGTGCCATTGCCAAAATAGCCATCAAGAAGCAAATCTTATACACCCCTCTTCTTATGCCTGATAAGCCTTGGGAATCCATCTCAATGGATTACATGTCTAGCTTGTCGTCCACCAAGCAAGGTAATGACTGTGTGTTTGTGGTCATTGATCGGTTTTCGAAGATGGCCATCCTCACAACCTGTAAGAAGAATGTCACAGCGGAAAATACTACCAATCTCTTCTTCGAACGAGTGTAGTTCCACTTTGGGATACCACATGCCATCATCTCTGATCGAGACAGCAGGTTCCTCAACACCTTTTGGTCGAGTCTCTGGTCTCTATTGGACACCAAGCTCACAAAATCCACTACTTTCCACCCCTAAACTGATGGCCAAACAAAGGTCATCAATCGAATGATTGTACACATCCTGCGTATGTACAATTCTAAGCATCCATGTACATGGGACGAGAGTCTCCCATATGTCCAACACAGTTACAACAAGGCTCTCCATAGTTCCACTGACCATAGCCCATTTTAGGTGGGTCTGGGATTCCAACCCTTGGGACCCATTGATGTTGCACTTCCTCTTGCCACTGCACAGACAGAATCTTCCCCTGATCAGTCTGCGAGATACAAAGCCACCAGATTCATTGAGCGGATTCAACACATCTGCCAACAGGTCCANGGTGGATATTGGTGGCCACCCACCTATTCCAATTGGCTCCTCCTGTCCATTTTTGTTCAACACGTTCTTCTATATTTCTTTGTAATTGTGGGTTCTACACTTTTGGGGTTTTCTGAAGCCCCACATCCTCTAGGTGGATACGAGTGGTCTCTCTCCTAATCCAACTGGATTATTTTGTATGTTTTCCATGTCAGCACATCTTGTTGTACTTTCGGGGTCATTTTGGGGCCCTAAACGTTGTTTTTTTTGGCTCACCACGGTCAAACTATAGACAGAGTCAAAGTTTGATGACGAAATGTGTATTTCTCTGAAAGACCTTTCCAACGGGCTATCACACGCCTAAAAAGGAGGTCCTATTCAAAAGTTATGCCCCTAGGAAGTTGAGGTACCAAATTACACCAACTTACCCATAGGGCCCACATGACTTTTGGTGTTTCACCTTCTAGGGTTAGGTTTTTGGATGTCTAGGGTTTTGGAATTCTTGAGTAATATGTAAAGGGCCTCTGGAGCCTCATTGTAATCCATTCTACTCAGATGGATGTACCTAGTAGCCACATCTCTTCTTAGAGATAGCTACCACCATTCGAGCAAGTTTCAATTATGTAGTTTTACAGTTTCAACCTATTTCATTATTTAATAGAAGATATTGTTCACTGGATATTTGTATTATTCTTCATATCTCCGTGTTTATTATATTCAGTCTATTAATCAGTTCGTTCCGCTCCTAAATCCAGATTAGTGGTATTAGAGCAGTCTTCTCTTCATTTATTTTTCTTCGTGCATGTCCCCGACAAGGTCTGGGTACAAGAAGTTGGGACTCGAACCAATCAATCCATTACCAGATCGGTCGCCCCGAGCCCAACAACCACCCATGGGAGATGAAAATAAAGATGATGGAGAAGGAGATCCTATCATAATGTTTCTCTAGGAATCCCTCGCACGACAAAGGAAAAAAATGATGGAAAACTTCGCATAGATCCTTCGACGTTTGCCCACAGAAGAAGCATCT
Organism: Picea glauca; assembly: GCA_000966675.3. NCBI lineage: Eukaryota > Viridiplantae > Streptophyta > Pinopsida > Pinales > Pinaceae > Picea > Picea glauca. The sequence goes on from JZKD02S0204972.1 coordinate 6,555, forward strand.
TCATCGAGAAGCCATGAAACCCCCTTCAAGGTACATGTAAATTTTTAAATTCCATTATTTGAAGCACTGATAAATGCGGATGTTGTAGATAAATGGTTGAATCTGATCGAAAGATATTTTTCGGTCCACATTTTTTCCGATATGGCAAAGATCACTTTTGCACTCCTTAAGGTCATTCCCGATGTTAAATACCGGTGGGATACTTACTCCGAGAAAAGGGCCATGGAGGAATCTGCAATATTTGTGGTGGCCCCTACATGGGTTTCCTTTTGGGATGCCATTAAAGAACAATACTACCTTGTTGGAAGTTATGAGGACCAGTACACCATATGGACCACCCTACGTCAAGAAAGGGACCAGACAGTACCAGACTTCACAAATATTTTTCATACACCAAATTGGGTATCAAAGACTCTAAGATTCATCTGGTGCTCAAATATTATGGTTGTTTGCATAGATACATTCAAACAGAAATGGAGTTCCTGGACATCGTCTCATTAGGCATGACTTATAGATACGTTGTCAAGATTGAACAAAAATTTAAGCAGAAACGACGAGATTTTGGATCTGCAAACCCTGCATAGCCGAAGCAAGGCAAAGGCATCCCCTACACACACAACAAGGGACCGGGTCGAGATGGTCACCCTCATAAAATCTAGTCCAAGCCACATCAAAATAAGGGAAATGAGAAGACGAAGAAGGACACGGGAAAATGGTGTGAGTACCATAAAAGTCCTTAGCACAACACCGATGAATACCGCTCCAAGCAGTCCCTCGTGGTCGAGCTGAAGGCTTCCCAGTCAGAGGTCGATTCTGATTCCAAGTCAAATCCTAAAGGAGGGAAGCAGATTATTGATGTTGAACCCAGTTCCACTATCACCACCACCAAATTACAACCAAGCGAACCAGAAGAATCAAAGGAAGGGGAACACCTCTTTCACTCACATATGTGGGTCAAAGGGGCTCCGATTCATTACATTTTTTACAGTGGTAGTCAGAAGAACCTGATTTCAGTAGAGGTCGTCAAGCGGCTGGACCTACCAATGACACGGCACCCACAACCCTACACCATCGGTTGGCTTCAACAAGAAAGATATATTTGTGTCAACCAACAGTGTCACCTTCCCTATGGCATCAAGCCTTTCAAAGATGAGGTACCATGTGATATTTCTCCCCTTGAAGTTTGTGATGTTATTTTAGGAAAACATATTTTTGGAAGCTTCATGTTGTGTATGAGTTTAGACCCCTCAGTGTTATTATTACTTTGGGTATACAATTGTACAGGATCCCCAAGGTAGCATCACATACTACTATTTCTTTAATCTCTGCTAAGCAATGCAGTAAGGTCATTTCATAGACCTGGAAGTTTGTCTTTTTTGTGATCCATGCTCACAATAAGCAGAAGGTCGCCACCACATCCATGGCCTCTACACAGCGCCTCTCTTTGTAGCAACAAAAAGTGGACGGGATCGTGGAAGAATACAAAGACATTTTCTCCTCACCTACAGGGGTAACGACACACTGCCAATTCAAGCATCCAATTGATTTGAACTCCGACACACCTCTACCTAATGGACTAGTCTATCGACGCTCGTTAATGGAGAATGAAGAAATCAAGCATCATATCCGAGAGATTATTCAAAAGGGGCACATCATACCCAACTCCTCCCCTTGCGGAAGCTCGATTGTACTAGTGTAGAAGAAGGACGGGATGTGGTGACTATGCATTGATTACAGAGCCTTAAACAAAATCACAGTCAAGAATCACTACCTCATTCCCAGGATTGATGACCTTCTTGACCAACTCAAGGGGGCCAAGTTCTTCAGCAAGATTGACCTAAATTCTGGCTACCACCAGGTTCCCATTGAACCAACTGATGTATGGAAGACAACCTTCAAGTCTAAAGAAGGTCTCTACGAATGGTTGTTCATGCCCTTTGGCTTAATAAATGCATCGGCCACTTTCATGAAATTGATAGATGATGTATTGAGACCCTTCACCAAATCCTTTGTGGTAGTATATTTTGATGACATCCTCATCTTCAAAAGAACGTGGGAGGAGCACATGCGGCATATTCAACAGGTTTTGAGCACTCTGCAGAAACATAAGCTTTATGCCAACTTGGAAAAATGATCTTTTGGCATGAACAGGGTCCAATAATTGGGCTACATTGTTGATGAGCATGGGGTACATGTTGATCCAGCTAAGATCCAAGTCATCCGTGACTAGCCATCCCTGACCACACTGACTGAGCTCCAGAGATTTTTGGGACTAGCCAACTTCTACCAACGGTTCGTGTTGGGATTCTCCCATATTGCATGGGCCCTCAGCCAGGTTACCAAGGGTGGTGGTAGGGCCAATTTCGTGTGGGGGAAGGAGCAACAATGAGCATTCGATGATTTGAAGCATCGCTTGTGCTCAGCTCCAGTACTCACCTTGCCCGATCTGCAACAACCATTCAAGATTGAGACTAATGCATCTGACTATGTTGTGGGCGTAGTTCTCACTCAACACAGGTATCCAGTGGCATACCATAGTGAGACACTCTCTGATACGGTCCGTAAATACCCCACCTATGACAAGGAAATGTATTACATTATACAATCATGTCGTCAATGGAAACATTACATTCTAGGGAAAGAGACGATCATACACACTGATCACAAGCCTTTGTAGTTCATACAGACACAAGGGAAATTGCATAATGACCACCATCAGAAGTGGTCCACCTACCTACAGTAGTTCCATCTCAACATCAAGTATAATATAGGTATCTCCAATTGTGTTGTTGACTGCCTCAGTTAGCCTCCTGTGGCTTCACTCACCACTGTGCTCCATTCATGTGGACATGAAGCATATGAGTGGCCCCAACTTTATCAGCAAGATATGGACTTTGCCACCACCTACCAGCTCTTGGGTATAGGTGCATTTGTCACTGATTTTCACATTCAGGACAGACTCTTATGCCACTTGGTCCATCTCTGTGCTCCTACAAGGGAGCATGCAAAGCTGATTTGGGAAGCCCACTACAGTCGGGTGGCAAGACATTTTGGTGTGGAGAAAACTGTGGTCGTTCTTCAAAAATGGTTTTATTGGCCAAAATTCGACAAGACGTCAGCAAGTATATCATATTTTTCACTTCCTGTGCCATTGCCAAAATAGCCATCAAGAAGCAAATCTTATACACCCCTCTTCTTATGCCTGATAAGCCTTGGGAATCCATCTCAATGGATTACATGTCTAGCTTGTCGTCCACCAAGCAAGGTAATGACTGTGTGTTTGTGGTCATTGATCGGTTTTCGAAGATGGCCATCCTCACAACCTGTAAGAAGAATGTCACAGCGGAAAATACTACCAATCTCTTCTTCGAACGAGTGTAGTTCCACTTTGGGATACCACATGCCATCATCTCTGATCGAGACAGCAGGTTCCTCAACACCTTTTGGTCGAGTCTCTGGTCTCTATTGGACACCAAGCTCACAAAATCCACTACTTTCCACCCCTAAACTGATGGCCAAACAAAGGTCATCAATCGAATGATTGTACACATCCTGCGTATGTACAATTCTAAGCATCCATGTACATGGGACGAGAGTCTCCCATATGTCCAACACAGTTACAACAAGGCTCTCCATAGTTCCACTGACCATAGCCCATTTTAGGTGGGTCTGGGATTCCAACCCTTGGGACCCATTGATGTTGCACTTCCTCTTGCCACTGCACAGACAGAATCTTCCCCTGATCAGTCTGCGAGATACAAAGCCACCAGATTCATTGAGCGGATTCAACACATCTGCCAACAGGTCCAAGAGATTTTGTAGAAATCCAATGCTAAGTACAAGAAACACCATGATCAACACAGGTTTCCACACTAGTTTCAGGTTGGAGACAAAGTCTGGTTACATCTGCAGAAGGAGCATCTCATCGAGCCCCGTCAAAAGCTTCTCCCACTTCTTTATAGTCCTTACACTATCACCAAGGCTATGGGTAGCAATGATTTTGAGCTCAACACTCCACCATTCCTTGGTGTGCATCCAATCTTCAATGTGAACCTCCTTCAACCATATTTTCCACCATTATTGGACACCTCTAAGATCGAAAAACAACTGACACCAACAGAGCTCAACCCTGACTGCATGGAATGAGCATCCATTGATCAGATAGTGGACACACAAGTCAAGGGCACTCGCCAACAGCGGATCCAGCTTTATCGAGTTGTCAAGGAAGGGAAACTCCTACACCAAGGCAAGTGGCTCACCCAGGGCCAAATCCAACAGAAGTTTCCTCACCTGATGGGGGAACTCAATGAAATGGATAACGTTGCTTCCTAAGGGGGGAGGATTGATCTAGGTGGATATTGGTGGCCACCCACCTATTCCAACTGGCTCCTTGTGTCTATTTTGTTTCAGCACGTTCTTCTGTACTGCTTTGTAATTATGGTTCTACACTTCTGGGGTTGTCTGAAGCCCCACACATCCTCCAGTTTGATACGGGTGGCCTCTCTCCTAATCCAACTGGCTTATTTTGTATGTTTTTCATGTCATCACATCTTGCTATACTTTTGGGGCTGTTTTGGGGCCCTAAATGTTGTTTTTTTGGCTCGCCGCAATCAAACTGTAGACAGAGTCAAAGTTTGTTGGCAAAATGTGTATCTCTCTGAAATACCTTTCCAACGGGTTATCATGCGCCTAAAATGGAGGTCATATGCAAAAGTTACGACCCTAGGAAGTTGAGGTACCAAATTCCACCAACTTACCCATAGCGCCCACATGACTTTTGACATTTTACCTTCTAGGGTTAGGTTTTTGGATGTCTAGGGTTTCGACATTCATGAGTAATATGTAAAGGGCCGAGCCTCATTGTAATCCATTCTTCTCAGACAGATGTGCGTAGCAGCCACATCTCTTCTTAGAGATAACTACCACCATTTGACCAAGTTTCAGTTCTGTTGTTTTACAGTTTCAACCTATTTCATTATTTAATATAAGATATTGTTCACTGGATATTTGTGTTATTCTTCCTATCTCTATGTTTATTGTATTCAGTCTGTTAATCAGTTCGTTCTACTCCTAAATCCAGATTACTATTGGTCTAGTAGGGGTCATCTGAAGCATTGGTGGTTCTCCTCACCATCTCTCTCATACATCATGATCTACCTTGGCAAACCCATTCAACAGTTATGCAACAATTTCCATTTTATTCTGTAACAAAAATATATACATTACCTTTTTATAACAAAAAGGTTGATCAATTCCAACATCCACACAGATTCAAATTTCCCATAGTATTTTAGCAGGTTATAGTTATATTTACAAGTTGGGGGGAACAGGGGTATTACATAAGAAGATACACAACTTCACAAGTACACAAAATAGGTTTCTAACCACTTTTTGTTGTTCATTGGTTGTTTCCTTTTCCTATAATCCCAAGTAGCTTGCTCTAGAGTAGTAGATAATATTAAGGTAGTATAAATCCAAACCTTGTTAAAGGCTTTTTCACACCTGGGAAGGACTGCAAGTTCCCTATTTTTATTACTTTATCATTAAGTAAATTGGGTAAAACAATCTAATGCTTGTTGACTCTGTATTTACATTGTGTTAATAAGGGATATATTTGCATTGTGTTAATAAGGGATAATAGGTTGCATACTTTCATTTCTAACTTTTTTTACTTTCATCCAAGTAATTAACTAGATCACAAAAGAGAAAGACATCAATAAACCGTGTATTGTTTCCTTTCCAAACCTTGTATTATTTCCTTTCCTTTGATAATTACATCAGTTATTTAATTTGTATAATCTACCTCTATATTGTTTTACATTATTGGAGTTGCACTCCAATTGTGTACTCTATTCAAATATCTCTATCCATTTCTATCAACTATTTTTACAAATAAATACTAACAAATTAAATTCAATGCATGTTACCTCTTCCTACAATATATAAGTTGCTCTTCCAAACTATTACAATACAATTTTTATTAAGTATAAAAGATGCTTATTTAATATATTGAAATGTTGAGTATCTACCACCTATTAAGAAGTAAGCCATTGTTTTATAGATGTTTTACCACCTAACCCATTTTAATGACTATGATGACTCAACCACTTAACAACCTCTCCATTGAGGAAGCACATCAACCACTTTGAAGAATCAAAACTTGGTTGGGCTGTAACAATACCTCACTTTGACAAACCCAGTTTACTTCTCATAACTCAATATTTTAATTAAGAGACAAAGGTAAATGATATAATAATTATATAAAGAGTTCCAATGGAGAAACTTAAGTGAGACATTAACCTTGTTTTTTAACCCTAGTCAATATTTCTATACCTTTCTCACCATAAAGCATAATNTTGATGTTGCACTTCCTCTTGCCACTGCACAGACAGAATCTTCCCCTGATCAGTCTGCGAGATACAAAGCCACCAGATTCATTGAGCGGATTCAACACATCTGCCAACAGGTCCAAGAGATTTTGTAGAAATCCAATGCTAAGTACAAGAAACACCATGATCAACACAGGTTTCCACACTAGTTTCAGGTTGGAGACAAAGTCTGGTTACATCTGCAGAAGGAGCATCTCATCGAGCCCCGTCAAAAGCTTCTCCCACTTCTTTATAGTCCTTACACTATCACCAAGGCTATGGGTAGCAATGATTTTGAGCTCAACACTCCACCATTCCTTGGTGTGCATCCAATCTTCAATGTGAACCTCCTTCAACCATATTTTCCACCATTATTGGACACCTCTAAGATCGAAAAACAACTGACACCAACAGAGCTCAACCCTGACTGCATGGAATGAGCATCCATTGATCAGATAGTGGACACACAAGTCAAGGGCACTCGCCAACAGCGGATCCAGCTTTATCGAGTTGTCAAGGAAGGGAAACTCCTACACCAAGGCAAGTGGCTCACCCAGGGCCAAATCCAACAGAAGTTTCCTCACCTGATGGGGGAACTCAATGAAATGGATAACGTTGCTTCCTAAGGGGGGAGGATTGATCTAGGTGGATATTGGTGGCCACCCACCTATTCCAACTGGCTCCTTGTGTCTATTTTGTTTCAGCACGTTCTTCTGTACTGCTTTGTAATTATGGTTCTACACTTCTGGGGTTGTCTGAAGCCCCACACATCCTCCAGTTTGATACGGGTGGCCTCTCTCCTAATCCAACTGGCTTATTTTGTATGTTTTTCATGTCATCACATCTTGCTATACTTTTGGGGCTGTTTTGGGGCCCTAAATGTTGTTTTTTTGGCTCGCCACAATCAAACTGTAGACAGAGTCAAAGTTTGTTGGCAAAATGTGTATCTCTCTGAAATACCTTTCCAATGGGTTATCATGCACCTAAAATGGAGGTCGTATGCAAAAGTTATGACCCTAGGAAGTTGAGGTACCAAATTCCACCAACTTACCCATAGCGCCCACATGACTTTTGTCATTTCACCTTCTAGGGTTAGGTTTTTGGATGTCTAGGGTTTCGACATTCATGAGTAATATGTAAAGGGCCAAGCCTCATTGTAATCCATTCTTCTCAGACATATGTGTGTAGCAGCCACATCTCTTCTTAGAGATAACTACCACCATTTGACCAAGTTTCAATTCTGTTGTTTTACAGTTTCAACCTATTTCATTATTTAATATAAGATATTGTTCACTGGATATTTGTGTTATTCTTCCTATCTCTGTGTTTATTGTATTCAGTCTGTTAATTAGTTCGTTCTACTTCTAAATCCATATTACTATTGGTCTAGTAGGGGTCATCTGAAGCATTGGTGGTTCTCCTCACCATTTCTCTCATACATCATGATCTACCTTGGCAAACCCATTCAACAGTTATGCAACAATTTCCATTTTATTCTGTAACAAAAATATATACATTACCTTTTTATAACAAAAAGGTTGATCAATTCCAACATCCACACAGATTCAAATTTCCCATAGTATTTTAGCAGGTTATAGTTATATTTACAAGTTGGGGGGAACAGGGGTATTACATAAGAAGATACACAACTTCACAAGTACACAAAATAGGTTTCTAACCACTTTTTGTTGTTCATTGGTTGTTTCCTTTTCCTATAATCCCAAGTAGCTTGCTCTAGAGTAGTAGATAATATTAAGGTAGTATAAATCCAAACCTTGTTAAAGGCTTTTTCACACCTGGGAAGGACTGCAAGTTCCCTATTTTTATTACTTTATCATTAAGTAAATTGGGTAAAACAATCTAATGCTTGTTGACTCTGTATTTACATTGTGTTAATAAGGGATATATTTGCATTGTGTTAATAAGGGATAATAGGTTGCATACTTTCATTTCTAACTTTTTTTACTTTCATCCAAGTAATTAACTAGATCACAAAAGAGAAAGACATCAATAAACCGTGTATTGTTTCCTTTCCAAACCTTGTATTATTTCCTTTCCTTTGATAATTACATCAGTTATTTAATTTGTATAATCTACCTCTATATTGTTTTACATTATTGGAGTTGCACTCCAATTGTGTACTCTATTCAAATATCTCTATCCATTTCTATCAACTATTTTTACAAATAAATACTAACAAATTAAATTCAATGCATGTTACCTCTTCCTACAATATATAAGTTGCTCTTCCAAACTATTACAATACAATTTTTATTAAGTATAAAAGATGCTTATTTAATATATTGAAATGTTGAGTATCTACCACCTATTAAGAAGTAAGCCATTGTTTTATAGATGTTTTACCACCTAACCCATTTTAATGACTATGATGACTCAACCACTTAACAACCTCTCCATTGAGGAAGCACATCAACCACTTTGAAGAATCAAAACTTGGTTGGGCTGTAACAATACCTCACTTTGACAAACCCAGTTTACTTCTCATAACTCAATATTTTAATTAAGAGACAAAGGTAAATGATATAATAATTATATAAAGAGTTCCAATGGAGAAACTTAAGTGAGACATTAACCTTGTTTTTTAACCCTAGTCAATATTTCTATACCTTTCTCACCATAAAGCATAATAATGGAGGAAATTTGATAATTAGCCAACAAAATGGATATTATCCAACAAGGTATCACTCAAATATGGAAAACCAAATCCAACTTATGAAACCTAAAAATCCATGTAATCCAACCTATAAAAACTAAACCCCCAGATGGAGTGTCAACAGGATTCACGTTCTCAACGGAGAGGGTGGCGCCTTCCAAGCTTGCGTCGGTCACATGACTTGCACCTGACATGCCCCTCTGCATTTATACCCCCCTGATGATTGAATGAAACATTCATTTCTTAGATCTTGGGACTCGATGCTCCAACATGCCATTCTTTGTGTTTTATTCCAAGCGATGGATGAATGACTTTGTCCGTCAGCTCTGTGCTTGTGAGACCCTCCACTTTGTCTACTTTATCTTGTTGGTGTTCCTTGGTTGGACCATAATGCTTCCTCACTTCTTGCTGAACAACCCTATGGATTTCAACTCCGAATCATCTGGTGGCTCTCTGCTCCCTCGTTGGTTTTCTTTGCCTCACAAGCCTCTACTACACTACCTTCCTCTCTGCTCCTACTGGTTATGCCTCGCCTTCAAGGGAAACCAAAATGAGGCCAAGTCTGGTATCAGAACCACAGGCGTATGGCCAACCGACCCCCTCCTACCAGTCGTCAGTCACCTAGCTCTTCGTCATCCTCCTATGCCCAGTCCTCCTTGGGTCAGAGTAGCCTTCCTCCATTGCCTTCACCTTGGGCTTGTCATGTGGAATGGTTTGACCTCCACGGTAATTCTTTGGGCTTCGCACATGGCCCAATCCAAGATTTGTCTTCTTCTTCGCAACTAGCCATGGTCCCTCCGGCACAACCACCTAAGTGTTTCGTCCCCTTGCCACCACCCTCTCCCCTCGTCGTGGAACCCTTCGTCCTTGCCCCTTTGTCGGAACCCTCTGCTTCCCTGGAAGAGCCTCCTGGGAAATATTGCATGACCTGGTTTTTACCATCAGAAAGAATGTTGACAACCTACGCTTTCGGTTGGAGAACATGGACAGGCGAGGGGAAAGAATTGAATCTCTGTTCACATCCTTGCTCAACTCTCTGCATTCTCCAGATCTGACAACCCATGCTCTGGAAACTTCAATGATGATCCTTGTTCCAGGTATCCAGGTGGTGACAACAAGCGACGTGGCAAAGAGAAACCACCAACGTGCATGAGCACATGTGTCAACTCACATGCTTGGTTTTGTCAATTAATTTTGATTCTTGTAGATTACTCTTGGGCCGTTTATGGTGCCTTGCACAGTATTTCTAGTTTGATTTCCTAGAGTTAGTCTTTTTTGTTCTTTTAGTTTTCATGACAGGCTCAATTGAATAGGTTTCCCTACTTGATCCAGAATGGATCCCGGAGCCAAGATGGGCCTCANTATAAAGAGTTCCAATGGAGAAACTTAAGTGAGACATTAACCTTGTTTTTTAACCCTAGTCAATATTTCTATACCTTTCTCACCATAAAGCATAATAATGGAGGAAATTTGATAATTAGCCAACAAAATGGATATTATCCAACAAGGTATCACTCAAATATGGAAAACCAAATCCAACTTATGAAACCTAAAAATCCATGTAATCCAACCTATAAAAACTAAACCCCCAGATGGAGTGTCAACAGGATTCACGTTCTCAACGGAGAGGGTGGCGCCTTCCAAGCTTGCGTCGGTCACATGACTTGCACCTGACATGCCCCTCTGCATTTATACCCCCTTGATGATTGAATGAAACATTCATTTCTTAGATCTTGGGACTCGATGCTCCAACATGCCATTCTTTGTGTTTTATTCTAAGCGATGGATGAATGACTTTGTCCGTCAGCTCTGTGCTTGTGAGACCCTCCACTTTGTCTACTTTATCTTGTTGGTGTTCCTTTGTTGGACCATAATGCTTCCTCACTTCTTGTTGAACAACCCTATGGATTTCAACTCTGACTCATCTGGTGGCTCTCTGCTCCCTCGTTGGTTTTCTTTGCCTCACAAGCCTCTACTACACTACCTTCCTCTCTGCTCCTACTGGTTATGCCTCGCCTTCGAGGGAAACCAAAATGAGGCCAAGTCTGGTATCAGAACCACAGGTGTATGGCCAACCGACCCCCTCCTACCAGTCCTCAGTCACCTAGCTCTTCGTCATCCTCCTATGCCCAGTCCTCCTTGGGTCAGAGTAGCCTTCCTCCACTGCCTTCACCTTGGGCTTGTCATGTGGAATGGTTTGACCTCCACGGTAATTCTTTGGGCTTCGCACATGGCCCAATCCAAGATTTGTCTTCTTCTTCGCAACTAGCCATGGTCCCTCCGGCACAACCACCTAAGTGTTTCGTCCCCTTGCCACCACCCTCTCCCCTCGTCGTGGAACCCTTCGTCCTTGCCCCTTTGTCGGAACCCTCTGCTTCCCTGGAAGAGCCTCCTGGGAAATATTGCATGACCTGGTTTTTACCATCAGAAAGAATGTTGACAACCTACGCTTTCGGTTGGAGAACATGGACAGGCGAGGGGAAAGAATTGAATCTCTGTTCACATCCTTGCTCAACTCTCTGCATTCTCCAGATCTGACAACCCATGCTCTGGAAACTTCAATGATGATCCTTGTTCCAGGTATCCAGGTGGTGACAACAAGCGACGTGGCAAAGAGAAACCACCAACGTGCATGAGCACATGTGTCAACTCACATGCTTGGTTTTGTCAATTAATTTTGATTCTTGTAGATTACTCTTGGGCCGTTTATGGTGCCTTGCACAGTATTTCTAGTTTGATTTCCTAGAGTTAGTCTTTTTTGTTCTTTTAGTTTTCATGACAGGCTCAATTGAATAGGTTTCCCTACTTGATCCAGAATGGATCCCGGAGCCAAGATGGGCCTCAGAAAGGCCTAAAAACAAAAGTGCTCAGAATCTCTTCAAAACGTATGTGTGCGTAGGCCTCGTCGATACGAACCCAACGCAACTTGAACGGGCTCAAACATATGTCGTATGCGAAAGATATCGTGGTTTGTTCATTTCGCCAAACATGCAAAATTTGATCACTGTACAGTCTGTATAGTGCCACGCGGCAGCTGACTGTATAGGTTGTATGGCCGTACAACTGATGTGGAAGGGTGCATTGGCATGCTGACATGGACAGGTTGCTAACTGGGCAAGTACAGGTGGATGAGTGAGTGGGTGACACCTGGCACCATTGCAAGGGTGACATGTGGCACTGGCTTACGTGGCAAGTACAGTGGATGATGACATGGAAGACACGTGGCTAGCAGATGGTCGAATAATGCATTGACATGTGGCAGTTAGTTGGCATATGGTACGGTGCCACATGTCCCAGTCATGGGATTCCACGTGGCACCCATTCATTGGTTAATGTTTTTGGAAAAAAAAAAATTGGACTCCACCGGGTTCGAACCGTGACCTCCATGGGCGCCAGAGTCTTCACATAGGTCGGGGTACCCGCCCACCTATACAGTGGTTCTTACCACTATATTTTTCATATATATTTATATTGCATTTTATGTCCCGTTGGTGGAGGATAGGGATGGGGCTAAGCCCCAACCCCCAACACGAACCACCATAGAACCCTACCGTGTGACCTGCGGTTAATTTTTTGGTGCGCGTTTCAATATATCCCCTTTTGGTCGGGCTAACCCACCGACCAAGGTGCACGAGCATGGGTGCAGGTCCAACGACTAAACTATTGTTAGAGCGCATGGGTGCATAAGCATTGGGCCATATGGCCATGCCACAGGACCAGGACCTTGAACCAGAGGGGCCAACATGTCAAGCATTTAGAGCTAGTCCACATGGAGGCGCCCAGGTGACCAAGAGCACGGAAAAAGGGGCTGCGCCTTTTAATTTATGCCTATAGTGGGTTTAAAACTATATTGTATGATTTTTTATGGATTATTAGCCAATTTTGGGAGATTTAATCCATTTTTGGAGGATCNTGCCTTCACCTTGGGCTTGTCATGTGGAATGGTTTGACCTCCACGGTAATTCTTTGGGCTTCGCACATGGCCCAATCCAAGATTTGTCTTCTTCTTCGCAACTAGCCATGGTCCCTCCGGCACAACCACCTAAGTGTTTCGTCCCCTTGCCACCACCCTCTCCCCTCGTCGTGGAACCCTTCGTCCTTGCCCCTTTGTCGGAACCCTCTGCTTCCCTGGAAGAGCCTCCTGGGAAATATTGCATGACCTGGTTTTTACCATCAGAAAGAATGTTGACAACCTACGCTTTCGGTTGGAGAACATGGACAGGCGAGGGGAAAGAATTGAATCTCTGTTCACATCCTTGCTCAACTCTCTGCATTCTCCAGATCTGACAACCCATGCTCTGGAAACTTCAATGATGATCCTTGTTCCAGGTATCCAGGTGGTGACAACAAGCGACGTGGCAAAGAGAAACCACCAACGTGCATGAGCACATGTGTCAACTCACATGCTTGGTTTTGTCAATTAATTTTGATTCTTGTAGATTACTCTTGGGCCGTTTATGGTGCCTTGCACAGTATTTCTAGTTTGATTTCCTAGAGTTAGTCTTTTTTGTTCTTTTAGTTTTCATGACAGGCTCAATTGAATAGGTTTCCCTACTTGATCCAGAATGGATCCCGGAGCCAAGATGGGCCTCAAAAAGGCCTAAAAACAAAAGTTCTCAGAATCTCTTCAAAACGTATGTGTGCGTAGGCCTCGTCGATACGAACCCAACACAACTTGAACGGGCTCAAACATATGTCGTATGCGAAAGATATCGTGGTTTGTTCATTTCGCCAAACATGCAAAATTTGATCACTGTACAATCTGTATAGTGCCACGTGCCAGCTGACTGTATAGGTTGTATGGCCGTACAACTGATGTGGAAGGGTGCATTGGCATGCTGACATGGACAGGTTTCTAACTGGGCAAGTACAGGTGGATGAGTGAGTGGGTGACACCTGGCACCACTGCAAGGGTGACATGTGGCACTGGCTTACGTGGCAAGTACAGTGGATGATGACATGGAAGACACATGGCTAGCAGATGGTCGAATAATGCATTGACATGTGGCAGTTAGTTGGCGTATGGTACGGTGCCACATGTCCCAGTCATGGGATTCCACGTGGCACCCATTCATTGGTTAATGTTTTTGGAAAAAAAAAATTTGGACTCCACCGGGTTCGAACTGTGACCTCCATGGGCGCCAGAGTCTTCACATAGGTCGGGGTACCCGCCCACCTATACAGTGGTTCTTACCACTATATTTTTCATATATATTTATATTGCATTTTATGTCTCGTTGGTGGAGGATAGGGATGGGGCTAAGCCCCATCCCCCGACGCGAACCACCATAGAACCCTACCGTGTGACCTACGGTTAATTTTTTGGTGCGCGTTTCAATATATCCCCTTTTGGTCGGGCTAACCCGCCGACCAAGGTGCACGAGCATGGGTGCAGGTCCAACAACTAAACTATTGTTAGAGCGCATGGGTGCATAAGCATTGGGCCATATGGCCATGCCACAGGACCAGGACCTTGAACCAGAGGGGCCAACATGTCAAGCATTTAGAGCTAGGCCACATGGAGGCGCCCAGGTGACCAAGAGCATGGAAAAAGGGGCTGCGCCTTTTAATTTATGCCTATAGTGGGTTTAAAACTATATTGTATGATTTTTTATGGATTATTAGCCAATTTTGGGAGATTTAATCCATTTTTGGAGGATCTTGGGCCCTTTTTGAGGCCAGATATTTGGGAGAAGTTGGGAGGTGGTTACCAACTTCAGGCCTATATAAACCAGAGGATATTGAAGCCATGGGAGAGAGTTCAAAGCAGATAAATGATGTTGAATTATTGAGGCAAAGCCATTTTTATGCAGGGAAGCTATTGAGGAGCACACCTTTGCGGGCCATTTCTGGGAGCTTCGTTCATTCGTTTTCGGTGCCGTCAGTTTTGATGGGTTTTTGAGATCTGGTAAAACAAGACCAACTCATTTTTGTAATCCATTGGAACTTTTATGATGTACATTTGAAGCTTCGAACAAAAATAAGAAAGCCTCAACCACAAAGACAAAGGCTTGGAGATGTAGGCGAGATTATCGAACTTCATTATCACTTTGGTGTTTATGGTTTGCTGTTCTTCATGCTTATTTCTAGATTTGTACATGTTTATATGGATGCTATGTTTCTTCATTAAATCTTCCTCTTTCTTCAGTTTCCTAAATGATATTTTAACTCATGCAAAATAACTCAACCATTGTCGTTTAAAAGATCTTTTCGGATCAAGTGGTATCAGAGCTAGTTGACGGTTGGTATTTGAGTTTGCATGTTTACCAAGGAAAAGCTCATCTTAGTAGGGAAAATGGCATCTACAGAGGGACTTTCTCATGATGAGAAGGATATTCAAAAAACTCTTGTAGCCATGGTCACGATGGTGAAAGTGTTGTATGAAGACTACTTGGAACGAAAGATGTCGGTTCAAGGGAAATCTTCAAAGAACGACAAAAGTGAAGAAGAATTGAAGGAAGTGCCTTCTACACCCAATTCAAAAATAATCTCTGAGGTATACAGTGGGAGTCATTCATCAATTTTGCATAGTTCCCATCAAGATGGTTCTTTTGGTGCATTTGAAAAACATACAAAAGGTATAGGTTTGAAATTGCTAACCAAGATGGGTTATGAAGGAAAGAGCCTTGGAAATAAGGGC